>JAPMAF010001327.1:0-11312 GCA_026537445.1 Silvatares holzenthali
TATACATGCATGTGACGCTGTACGGGAACTAGTGCAGCGCTGCATGTGTATCTTTTTGGTTATTTCACAGTCTCTTGCTCTTCGTTTTGATTTAATAAATTTTTTTTACTCGTTCCAAGAGACATTCACAAGAATTCAAAAATATGTGTTATATAATACCTTTGCAAGGGACAAGTCATCCTGTATATCTGATTGTTCAATACGCCATTGTTATAATGTATGACTCAAGTATTGCTTTCTTATCTCATAAAATAGCAGTAATAAAATTCCAATTAATAGATAGCGATTGCAACAACTATCACATTATTAATGGCAGGCGTTATTAGCCTCTACATAACAACAAACTTGAATAAATCTCTCTCACAGCACAGATATACAATTCATATTTACATAATGTCAGCTAATACAAACTTAGGTCGAAATGTAACTATTAAGTATTCTGTTGCTAACAAATCGCTTTCATGTGTGTCTTCTGTCAGAGTAAGTATCTATTTAAGAAGAACAGATGCTAACGACGCCATGATTTTACAAAATAAAGAATAATTTATTCGGTCTGGATGACATCAAAAAACACACAGAGGTTTTTTTGTCGTTAATAAAATATAATAAAAACAGCGCATCGCTACTCCACATTCGAGTGTGAATTCCAATAAAACACGTCGAGAGATCGGGCCGATAGTAAAGATTTGCTTTAACCGATTTCCCTCGGTCGTTTTAACGTACGGCGAGAATTTCTTTTTTATACCGGTTCGTATATTATTTGCTCGGTTCGGTTCCCGGCTCCGTCCCTCTCGGCTCTCCGCGATCGCTCCAGACATGTGCTGGCCAATCTATCCAATTTGTTGAACCATTTGTTCAGTGTGAAAGTGAAACATTCAAAGGCATCTCTGGTGCGAAGTTCGGCGGCTGGTGACAGTTCCGACTCCAGCCAGTGGCGAATTTTCCAGGTTTACATTTTAGAGACACGCCATACGTTTAATTAACCGGTTTATATTAAGATATATTGTATACTGTGTTTAATAAAGTTAACACGTAATATTACAATGTGGTCGGCCTCGCGATCGAGTGGTTAAGACACTCGACCAAAGCGTCGGAGGAACGCCGGAGGTCGCGGGCTCGAATCCCGCTGGAATAAAAAAAATAAAATTTAAAAATACATTCATCGATTCATACTTTAAAAATATGTTTTAAAAAAACAGAAAAATGCACTTAAAAAGTAAATTTACTCTGGACTGGAAAAAAGTGGTGGTCCTGGAGCTATTCTACCGTTTAGTATCATTAGCCAAGTGAAATGGATTTATTCGTGTTTTGTGTCAAAGTGATGTTTTCTTTTAAATGCTAGTGTCCGGCTGGGAGATTTTGTGAACTATAAGTTGGGGTAAGTTCTGGGATAAGCGAATGTTTATTTATCTCGATATTAATAGAAAAGTGGATGTAGATAATTAGGTTAACGACGGCATGTACTCGATAATCGGTGAAAATGCTTACAAAAGAGTCGAATATACGGCACTGAAACGTGAACTAAGAAGATAAAACATAATGAATGCTGCGTAAATGAGATCGTTAAGAAGAATGTGCGGAAAGATCTTCAGTATTATGATAATAATGAAAATTTCTGAAAAAAATGACAATTAAATGTAATAATCATAAACATAATTAATGTTGACTGTTTGGAATAGTTTAGACATTAAAAGGGAACGACGAATGAAATAATAGTATAACAGATCTAAAGTGCAGTGCGTGGAAGACTTAGAGGAACTTGATAACAACGTGTTCCCCATTATCTCAATAAAAGTGTCGTAAGGAATTTCAATGACCTAGGAGCGTGTATGTCGATGATGTGGAGGAAGCAATATATAGAGAAACAGTATTTATGAATATTCTTATTATACTTTGTCATAGTTAAGCAAGTTTAACTTCATACGGGTTAAATACTATTAAGAGAGAAACACGTAAAAACAAGACCATGTATGTGATTCATTTATTTGATTTTCATTCTCTTTGAAATACAAACAGACAATATATTAACCATATTGACAGTTTCATACTTATGTCAAATACTATTCATTTTACTTGTACAAATGTATACGAGAGTATGTAAATTCAAAAAAATATTTTTTGACTTTACATACTCTCGTAACGTAGTCAAAGTAACGTAGAGATTGCCTTTAGAGTCAAATTTTGCGAAATATAGTTATTTTGAAATTTTCTCGTGCGTCAATCGTACTGGAATGCATCATCAAACATAGAATGTTAAAATCATTATTAATTTCAGCCCGCTTCCAATAATATAAAGCACGATCGGAAGATAAAAACCCCTCAAAGAGAACTCTTCAACGGCAGGTAAGACTGAGACCACCATAGATGATGGCGATGTTATACGAGATGCACAATCGCATCGTAAAATTCCCTGCCAAGTTTTTATCAGCGAAGAAGATCGGTCCATCTAATTTTGAACGCGCGGGTATAGAAATACATCCGAATGGAGCTTCGCGCGAGCTGTAATCCTTCCGTTATCCGTCGCGGCCATTACGACTCCGCTCATAAGATCCGCAGCAGTTAACGGTAACGTCTTGATCCTCTCCTGCTCCGTGAATCACCGTATCGATAATTTACTGGAGCAACTAAACGCTCGTGACAAATGCGAGGCGGTCAGTCCTCCCGGCAGGCCCGCTTGGCCGGCCGCCAGCCCGGCGAGCGGCAGCCCGGCAAGCTTCTAACGAAGTAACTCTTCGCCTGTCACCGCTGACGCCCCGACGGGGACGAGAGAGGACACCTCTTTTGTATTAGACGACACTGGGGAAACACTTTATTGTGGAGATGTATTAATTAATCACCTCGCGCTTCGTCTGCTCCCAATGTCTCCGTCTTCTATTTTGCCGCCTATGAGCGCGCACGACTGTTCAAACTGTTCCCTATTGTGTCGTGTCGTATTGTATACTATCGTGATTTTTCTTATATTATGCTTTAACGAGAAGTAGTTTACTGTCTTATTAAGCCAACAATACCACAATAAAAGTAAACGAACATTACAATGCATATTGTCATTCGATTCAATACGCGCTCCAAAAACATATTCGAAACAATGAAAGCATAACCTCAATAAAAGTGTAGAAATGCGTTCCAACAATACGTGTTAATGCGATACTTCATCATTTTAAAATTCAAAAGCGAGTGGACAAGATTAATCATATGAGTTAGAATATAATGCGATTTTCTATTTACAGTTCAACAATGTTAATATTAAAATGCATATGAAAAACGTACATAAAAATGCAATTAAGTCTACCGAGTTAGTTAGTATGACACGATAAATATTGTGTCATACTAATATACACTGTTCAGTATTTAGTATTACTTTGAAGGCCATAAAACGCATTTTTTTCGCAAAACATATGAAGTAAAATCTAGGTCAATCAAGATGGATTCTTTGGGCCCCAAAGTGCCATAAAAGGATAAAGATGATAATGAGAGAAAGGAATGAACATGAGTGTTGAAGAAGCTCGCATTATAGGGATAAATAGTTATATATCATTTTAGTTTCACTATCGAATCAATTTACAAAGATTTTTATACGAGTTCATTTTTAGTTTAATGCATGACTTTAACCAATTTACGATTAATGTATTTTTAATTCAAATTATCTGGTTTTATTAGGGATATGCTAACTACAAATTGATAATCATACACAATGTCACTCTCTTTATTCAACAAATCAGCGTAGTTAGCATCTGATAACACCCACCATGACACTGCATGGTTTCACATGAGACACCATCATCCGCAGAATTGTACTCGCCTTCCCGATACCGCTGTATCTCAAACTTATACTCCTTTATTAATCTCTCTAAAAATTGTACCTCTTTTAAAAAATATCTTCCGAGATATGATGCGATACTATTTATGTATGCATTATTAAAAATAAAGTAGAGGATCTTCGGTGCTGGCATTTCAGATAATTACAACGTCCTTTAAAAAATCATATTCCAAACTTATTCAATACTTCTTTCGTAATAATAATTAAGTGAAATTAATCATCTCCACTTATAATTTGACTCAAGAAATGGCAGTATATTTAATATGGGATATTCAATTTAGTTCTCGAAGAGTGAAGAATACATATGCCCGTATATCTCGAGTGTTTCCGTTCTCAATCATCTGTTATTAAATATCAATTTTTCCACCATAGATTCAGTGGACGTACTCCATTATACTATACACACAACATTATGTTATTCTCGGTACCGGCCGCTCGGCGCTCGGCGCTCATTATGTTCCGCGAGTAACACATGTTATTTTATTCCTGCGCGGTAACTAACAATTTGTTGGTTTAATTTATTGCCTTTATTGCGATGTGATTACCGCCAGGCCAGACCGGCAGATCCTACGCAACGCGCATCGATAATACGAGTAGTCCCAGTCGGCAGGCGGTGCTCGGTGCTCGGTGCTCGGACCCGGCCGGCGGAGCGGGGACAGTCAATTCCGTTCCCGTTCTGAGCATCTTTGATAATAGTGATTTATGTAATAGACGTTAACTAAATGCCGATGGACGAAGGCAAACAATAGACAAAGAAACGTATAAAGGTGAAACCGTACTTAAAAACGCATTATCGAGTTTGTTAAACAAGATACCTTGTCAACAGCCGAAATGATGAATTGCCGCTATTAGAGAAAACACGTGCATATCGCTGGCGCCCGTGACAGGGAGTGCAGAGTGGAGTGCACCGGGTGGGACTCGCTAATGAATGTAGGGAAACCGACGAAACCGATCTACCCGGCCTCGGGATCGTGGGAGATCGCACTCGTGTACTGGCGTACTCGCGTACTCGCGTGCGCGCTGTGATAAGAAACTTTTTGATATTTTACGTCGGACTGTGGCAACACTTGAATTATTCCGGCAGATCTGAATGCCTTCGCCGCAAAGGCAAACAACCGCAGTATTGCAGATAATAAACCCGAGTATGCCTCGGCCCCCGGCCTCGCTCTCCTTCGAATGCGCGAACATAAAGCGAAGGAAGAAGGTGAAGTACGAGATACTAAATGCTACATGTGTATATAGCGTGCGCGAGCGTCTAGTACTTATAGTATATCATACGAACACTCCCCTACGTACCGTTATAATACTGTACTAAACATCAACACATTTAATTAGTTCTCACCTCGCGACGAATGATCCAGTTTAAAACTTTGAATACGACTCGGAGATGCCGGCGAGCGTAGCGGAGTAGAGCGGAGCAGAGCGGAGTAGAGCGGAGCAGCGCGGGAGCGGTGCGGAGCTCCCGGGAGCCGGCAGTAAATCAGCGGCCGCTGCGAGGATTAAGCGTATTAAAATAACTCTGAAAACTTAAGTAACTGCCGATGTTGCATTCATAAACTCTTTTTTCGTTCCCACTACGTTGTAACACTGTCGCCTGTCTCCTGTCTCCTGTCGCGTACTCGTAGACTCGGTTACTCCGGATTATCTGGGAGTAATTCATATAAATTCACACGTCATGGGAAAGGCTTCGCTATTATTTAACGCGGAGAAATGCTCGTCCGCTCGAAATAGCATTGTACTCCATTAATGCGCGCCGCACGTCAAGCTCCGAGTGTGAAAGCGTTTATGGACATTTAAAATAATTTGAAGTAATGAAATAAGTTAGTTAATGGTATATGGAATTTGCGATACGAACGCGGAGCGCGTAAACATGTCGCTCTTCAGTTTAGTTCAGTTCACGGTTGTAGAGAGCGGAGAACGGAGAGCGAAGAGTAGACCGGCGGAGGTAGTACTCGTACATTAGTACACGCCTGATACTCGGCGCAATACTGCCGGTGGTACACGTCCTATACAAGTTTCCCCCTTGCGGAGAGCTCATTCTCGGCCCCGGGGAAGTATTAAATGAAGACTTTGTTTTGAAACAATAATCGTAACGTCGTTTAAAGTTCAAAGTTTTATTAAGGTGTTTCTCGTTCGGTTCTTCGGGGAGTTTACCCTTTATCTCTCCACCCTTAAAACTGCCGCTTTTTTCTCCGAAACAGACATAAACGTTCCATTTTATTACCGAGTTACGGAATATTTCGTTTTCCCGGGAACCGACCGTGAAGAAATTACGAATGTTATTGATTCAGACGTTCTTAAAAGGATTCTTTTCCATATAAATCGAAAATATTTCACGGCGCAGGCGACGGGGACGTTTAAAAACCGATCCGATATCGACGTTTCGCGAAATATCAAAGAGATGTTTTCCTATTTCGCCAGCGGGTGTGAACGGCGTATCGAATCTGGAGCCGAGACTGTCGTACGCTGCAACATCGGAATATTTGTCAAATTCAATTGTAACGCTTATTTAGATCGATGTGCCCGAAAATGGAAATCACTCTCGCTTCGTACGGCGGTCCGGTTAAAATATATACGAGGCCGTTACCCGAGTGTAGCACTAAAGCCTCACGAGCGAATGTGTTAACATTCTTATTCGGGGCGATACGTTTCCACGAAGATTGAATTATTGGGTATTTGATTAATTAATCCTATTCCCATTATGGATGTAAGCGTCACAATTATACAATGCGGTATCATTTATCAGCGAGTGCGGAGTACAGTGCCCGCACGCCGGAGTGGGATAGAGCATGAAACGTATCGTCGAATCGGACCCACCTATTCCGTGTAATAAATAATACAGTACTTTTACTTTCATGCGCGTCTTGTCAGGTAGCCTGCCTCATTCCTCATTCCCCATTCTCCATTCCCATTCTCTTGCTCATAATCGTACTCGTATACTTTACTATTTATCGCGCACTATACCTACTCGTGCCCTCGTGCAATACGAGAATTCACCATGCGCCCCCACCCCACAGCCCACGGAGGGTGTGCATCACGTGTTTTGTTCATTAAAGTTATGACATTACATGCACACACTGCCCTAGATACTTTTGCATGTATTTTATTACACACCGCAGTGTAGTATTATTCTATCAGGCCAAGACTGTTGACGGCCCTGACGGCCCTGATGCAGCTGGCCGCTGTCACCACTGCCCGATGATGCGAGAGTGATGATGATAGTGAGTGCGGAGCGATCTACGGCTTTACGATAGTTTCATCCGTACATACGTTCCTATCATGCGATTTTCTCGTAGAGATGGGTAATATAAAGTAACACTCGTATATTATGACATTCCTCGCTTCTTTCGAGTTTATACCTGTACTCCTTGCTACGCACATGTTTCGCGTGTTTTTTTATAGAAGAGATGCCGCATCTGAGGAGGGAAGGTCTGGTGAAATGAAATACAAGTTCACAATAAAGTATACGTAAGAGAAGCCTTATTTGAAATGCGAAATAGTGAAGAACGCGACGCAACGCCTTTCCGGATACGAGTATTTCGTACATTGACAATTTCAGACATACATTTATATTTTTTCTTTACTAAAATACAGTACACATTTATTTCGAAGACATCATTCGAATGTTCACTTTCATCAAGTTCGGGTATGCGACCAGTGCATGCAATCAGTTCTTACGTACAGAATATAGGCAGTGCCTGTCCAAGCGACTCTGCCAAATATCGTTAGTTACACAGAAAGAATTCACGCTTATTTTTTAAATTGCAGCGAGAAATTCCGAAATATCAATAGGATGGATAGATGTTATCTGAAGATTTGCCGAGATTTTGCGGATGAGACCGGCGTCGCAGCGGGAGGAATAGAGAAGATTGAGAAAGGACCGCGTTTTTAGTATATGTACATGTGTTGACAAATATGAGCAAATGTATTATTTTTGAGAAAAGCAACGAAGAAATATCACATAACTACCCAGGAATATCTTTCTTCGGTGCTAGATAGTACTGTTAAGTAAATAAAAAAATATCGTGTAACGGATAAACGCGAGTAGCCGACGTTTGATAACAGCTACGGAGGGGATAAAAGGGAGGTTTGTAAAGTCGTGAAGAGGTTATAGAATTGATGAATCTGAATGAGACCTCTTTCTCACTGTATATTTGATATCTATAGCAGTACAATATAAGCACTGTTGAAATTTTCTCGAATCGCAGTGGGCCGCAATAATAACATAATTTGCGAGTATAATACATTTCACACAATGGAAATGAAAAGTAAACCGACTTTATTGTATTTCTCGCTTTAAAGATATCAGGCATCAGGCATCAGCCGTCAACCTGATCTACTTCGCAGAGTACAAAGCACTGTGTTGGGGCATATTGAGAGCATTTAGCGGAGTTATTTTTCCAGCATTTTTGTTAACCTCGTACCGCCATCGCCATCGCCACCGTACAATGGAAGCGGGCTAACTCGCTAACGCTTCAGAATAAAACTATACAGATGAGTTGAGCGCATTCCGAGAAACATGATTTTATTAAACGTACCTTTTACCTTGATTTTGACATGTACCGTGGCACCGTGGTACCGTGGCACCGTGGTAACTGTTATACATTAGTACTCGAGCTCGAGCTTTGAAATGATTTCAAACAAAAAATATAAACGTCAGTTTAGTGCCCGGGCGTTTGAAGAGAAACGTGTTTTTTTCTGTTTGTTGTTAGCGGAGATAAGATCTATTTATTAAAATTTCGGGGCTCGGAGATCGTGCCGGGAATGGCTTAGTTTTTTATGATTGCATCACACACATGATCGCATATTGGTACACAACTGTGTTCCTATAAAATATACGTAGTGACACCGAGCAGAGAAGACTTCTAAAGCCGCTGTAATATAACACAGAAATACACTGTTTCTTGTATCGTTAGTTTTCGGTGTTAACTTTGTGATGTGCTCATATTGCGAAAAATAAATTGTTTAAAACAAATATTACTCTTTTTAATCAACCTTATTCCAATATCAGTTTATTAAATGAGTGTGCTGATTGACAAAACTATATCAACAAAATAATAGAAAAGGTTAAGAATATAAATATCTCAGTCACAACACAGTACTCTCTCGAAATAGCCAGATCACTAAGCTGCAGAGGTGGCTGACTCTGGAAATCTGAAACATTTCTTTAATGCTTACACGCAAAACGCATGATCAGTACATGCTACCAATTATAACTTATGGAGCAGATTCGCTAATATTCACTAAATCAACTGTTGGGAAAGAGCTATGGTACGGAAACACACGTTTCTGACTTCGACTATCAAATACGGAATTACGTGGAAGAAAAATTCTATTTATTTTCTTTGTCTGTAACCACCAGAATTATTTAATTAATTCTTTTAACAAATTTCAACTATCTGCTAGTTATGATCATGGATGCCTTTCATTCGTGATCATGACTAGCAGGTAGTTGAAACTTGTTAAATGGATTAATTAAATAATATCTAGTGGTTATAGACAGAAAATAAAATAAAATTTTGTAAAAATTGAGTACTGCAAAATAACGAATTAAAAAAGAGAATTACTCAGATCCTGACTTTTTCCGTATTCCAGGAATATATGTAAAAAATTTAACAGTATTTTTATATGAATTTTAAATAACTCTACTTGCTCAGATTTGAAGACAAGCTATGCATTCCGACTTCTAACATATCTCTTGCCATCTTCTTCAAGGCCCACGTCTTGACTCTATTCTTTTTATTTTGCAAAAATCATAAAACAATATTTTAAGATGACGTATTATTGAGAAACAACATCTTTGATGTCAGATGTCTTCCTTCATCGAGCGGAGTATGACACGTGACCGCGCGTGCGGGTTATCAGTGAATGGAGGAAACGTCGTGTGCAACATGTGAAAATATCTGGGAAGGCCGGGACATGAGCCGAATACCTTACTGGCGCCGGCCTCGGCACCGACGCTAGTGCAACCTGCGATACTTTCCTATGCTAAACGTCGCGCACAACCCACCGCCCACCGTTCATCACCCACCACCCTTCACTCGCCCCCCATTACCTAACTATACATTTTCCGCTTTTCATTATTTTCCACACTTCATATAACATGCTCTTTGCCGTACTCTGATATCGTCCCTACTTACCTAGTGTAAACATTATGGTATAATACTTTCAAATTTAGTCTCTTCAAACATCACTGTACTTATGGCCGATTTTTCAATAAGGTGATAATTTTATTTGTCGAATAAGTGCATTCTGTGTTTCAATATCGTTTGCAGTATTGAAAAATATAATGCACTCATTCAACTTAATGACTCGTGAAAAAATCTAACGTTACTATTTGAAATCGCTTACCATATAAATAAAAATAGGATGCATAACAGATAAATATATCTCACGATTGAAAAATCGGCCCTTAATCGGTTACAACCGGTTTTAAGCACATGAAAAGAGTATGTTGCAATAGAAGAAAACAAAATTCTATTTATTTTCTTAGTCGCAACAACTATATATAAATTCCACATGTTTCAGCCACAGATTAACCACGTCGAATGCCTTTGAAGAATTAATTATAAATAAAAAATAAATAATATATCAATAATGAAATTTTGTAAACAATAGAGAACCACAAGGTTACTGATAAAGAGTGAAGAAAACAAGGCCCACACGTATGCAGAATTTTCACATAAGACAGGCTCGTTCTGAAAATGAACACTGCAATGTGATCCGAAACGTTGGAAAACAAAATGTTACAAGACGACGCAACTATCCCAAAGTCGAAAAAAGCGAAAAAATTAAATACTAAAATTTTTTAAATTGTCATGTAACATTAATAAAGCAATCTTACCTAGCGTACAACACTGCAAGTAGTATTGCTTCAGGGCAATACTCGTACAACTGATCTACAATTATTTACCAGCTCAAAATAAATATTTCAAATGTTTTGTTTTTTTAATACATCTTAATATATGGGTATGTATATTAATTGTGAAATTCGGACCTGGCTGAAGAAGATCAAAAATAATATAAATGCTGTTGAAAAGAGTTTCTTAAAAGATTATGTATTAAAGCATTGCACAGCAGTGTAAGAAATGTAGATAAGAGTGATGGATGAATGTGAAGCGAATGCAAATGTGACACACGACATTAAGAAAAATGTCCTGAGATAGAGTGGATATGTAGAGCCTATACACGATGATACGCTGATAAGGAAATATACCTACTATGCGAATGTTAAAGGCAATACAAATCATGGTACAATAAATGAATACAACTCTGATGGATGGCTCCGTAGGATACGGATTTAAAAATATATAAATTTGAACAAATGTGGAGATGTAAGAATAATGAATTAGAGTAATTTGACGTTCGATACAATGTAAATGAATCTTACAAATATGGTAAGCGTGGAAAATATATTTTATAATTAATTGTATACTTCAGTGAGAATTGAATTCGTATCCTCAAGCGTTTAGATGCTAACCATCATATATATATA
>JAPMAF010001328.1:0-11310 GCA_026537445.1 Silvatares holzenthali
TGTTAGATGTCAATGTCACTGGGGAATTCATTAAAAACCGAAGGGCCCTTACTATAGGCAACTGATCAACTGCTCTGGTTCTGGCATGTGGAATATGAAATAAATTATGATTACGTGCACGAGAATAAGTAGAGGGGGGAGAAAAACCAATACACTCTAAGATTTTTGGATTGAGAATTAATTAACGAATAAGAAGGATGAAATTATGTATCAAATGTAATGATCTCCGAGATTGAAGGGAATGAAAAGATAACATTCCAATCAGAAAAGATGTAGGAAAAAAACATGTTGTTCAGAAGAGATTTATTTTTTTAAAATACAACGTACGTAAAAAATCTGATTTTTTTGAGTTCGAATTGTTATAAGTATCGATGTAGACGTAAGCGTATGAATTGGACTCTTGGATCTCTTCTGTAATTCAAGCCTTTAAACATGTCTATGTTCATAAATATTTATTTTATGATCATTCAAAGTGTTAGTACATTTTTGAGACAACTGTATATAATATTATGTACAATTTTTTAAAACAAAAAAGAAAGAATGATATATCGATACTAGTACTGGGTGACGGAACCAAAAAGAGACCACAGAACGAACTTTACGAACATTCTTAGTGGCGAGGCCAAAGGTCTGGATTTTCTCACTAAAACAGCGTTATATTTAATAGATAAGTTATCCGTTATAATATAACTGAGGTTTTCCCATTTTAACTATGTTTATCGCTAGATAGGCTCCAGTCTCTTGCACATGGCGTTAGATAATTTAATCGTCAATGGGCATTTTATTCCACCGTGCATTCTACGTAATATAATGCGAATGATTTAGTAACATGGAATACCGTAATAAGAACGGTTTGATTTAATCAACTACGAAAGGAATCGACTTTGATGTCAATAAGTAGGTACTACAGAATTACATACAGTAGGTAATAATATCTGAAACAGTTGGTTTCAGTAACGAGCACATTCTATGAAACATTATTATTGTTTATTTATTACGTGGATGATTTACTAGCGCTATTTTTGTGAAAAGGTCACCTCAAGTTACATAAATGTCCGTTTTTTTTACGCTGTAGTTTTTTTTTACAGAAATGTCTGTTTTTTATCTTATACTACACAGAGACACCACCACGACACTACTTTCCGTCTGGGTCTATAACATTTAGTGCAATTGGACATGTAAATGTTGTGTAGCAGTCGGAGAAGAGATTGAAAATCTGATTATTCAGTTCAAGTCACGAAACATGGATAAATCCATTACATGTGGCTTACAATACTAAACGATTATTATTATTATTAACATGGATAACTTATATAGCGCCGTTTTCGTGAGAAAATCCCTTCAAGGGCGCTGCACATATTTTTTGTTACACTTCAGGGAATGATATTTTAAAAAGGTGTGTTTTTAATCGACCTCTAAAAATCATCTCAGACGGACTGCTTCGCACTGACGCTGGGAGAGTATTCCAGACCTTTGGCCCCGCCACCGAGAATGCTCGCTCCGCAAAGTTTGTTTTGTTGTATCTTTTTGGTTCCGTTACCCTTCCCGTCGTTGAGGAGGCCGACCTGAGCGTGCGCCGTCGGTCATTCAGAGAATCAGGAACGCATAATTCCTTGAGATACAGTGGCGCCACGTCTTGCAAGCATTTGTACATCAACCAGCACACAACTCATTCCGGAAAATAAAGCCCAGTGCAAATCGTTTTAATCCAAGTCTTCATCACAAATGTAGATGTTTAGAGACCTTTCTTGATAAATACGCTTATGGAAAAGTAGTGAGGTTGAATGAAAGGTTGTTGTAATTATAGATAACATTTATTATCAAAATCTACACTCCATAACATTATTTAGTGTTTGGCTAACACACAAAAAACCATTGTACACGTACATAAAACGACTCTGCTTACTAGTCAAGTCTCCACACTATACTTCTCAATACTTTTTTAATATTAATAATTGTACAATACATCAAACGTACTTTTGTATATGCTAACATTTCTACAGTGTTCTACGTACTAACAGGAAGCTCGCCACTTAAATAATATTTTTGTATTACGTTTTCAATCATCAACACATCTAAGCATACGTTTTTAATAAATAATAGTCTTTTTAAAATATATTCAGCGTGTCTCGTACTGTAGATATTTAAGTATTGTTTAGGGGATGCAATTTGTAAAATTGCTACGTTTAAGCTTTCATCTGGCAATGCATCGACAGCAGCCATTGACAGTAGTGATAACAGAAATATTATAAATTGATAAGATATATCCAAGGCACTCTTCATACATTATAGTTAGTTCCTTCACTTTTATATGATAGAATTTTGAATTGCATGCATTTAAAAAGAATTTGATTGATTGACTAACAAATAATATGAAGGAAAGTATCCAAAGCATTGTGCCCATTACAGTAAAGGAATCATAAATACATACGTTTGTATTTGTGTTGCAAAATATTAAATGCACATTTCAATTGATATATAAAATTGATAAAATAAAACTATTTGAGCCAATAAAAACAGATTTTTTTATACTCCGGACAGTAATGAAGCGGAATAGAGTTTATTATGTATCATCATGAAGGGGAAGTGGATGGAAGATATAATCCTTTCAGGCTTTGAACTTTGTGACTAATTAATTCATGACAGAGATTTGTCCAAATCTTTTAAACTGTTCATAATGGTGACCAATAAGGTGATGATATGCAATATTCGAAAAATGAATATGGCATCATATGAAGAAGTAGTCAAGTTGAATTAAAAGGGTCTGGATTGACTAGTTTTTTTACAATAAACTAGCTAGTGCAGACCATGGACTAGGAGGTTCATTGAGTAAAGTTAACTAAGAAGTTAAGAACGTTTTCGATAGTACACCGGGCAAGATGGTCTTTATATAGGCAAGAAGAATCGATGGTCAATGTGAAATTACAGATAAGAGAAGACTGAAGAAAATGATGATGTCGCATGTATTATAATTGATCGAAAGAATGTAAGATTTTTTACTTTGATATGTATGTTGACTACTGAAAAGGGGTTCCGGCTAGTTCAATTTGAGATGTATTCTATGTCTCTGTAATGCCAGTGAAAATTGAAACCATGATCGCTAAAAGAACACCTGTCACATAATGTTGAAGATTTAAACAAACCCCATATGCATGACTACAGTGAAATAAAAATGCTGAGGTGGAGGGTGAAGTGTCACAAGAATATATATTATAAGACATATATAATAGATAGCTTTGAAATAATGTTTAAAGAGTGTTTATATTATAGTGGTACAAACACATAATACAAAGAAAATATGACCACACCAAGCCCACAATGGTAATATTCCGAGTCAAAGCCGAACCCAAGTAGAAGAGGAAAAAATGGACTCATCATCTTTGATTACATTGTTGATATTACAATTGCTGATTTTCTTAACAATGATTAATGTTCGTTTATGAAATTTTATTAAATATTTAGGATAGTAGACATGAAGATTCTCCGGTTAAAATAAATATCCTTGCAAGTTGTTAGAAAATCATTAAAACCTCATATAGTTTTAATGTTCACATGCATGCTTAAAATGTTAAAAGTGAAAAAAAGTAAACAGTCTTTTCAAAAACAATATTCACACGCAAAGGCAAAAAAGAGAGTGTAGTATTTTTAACAATTTAAATATAAACAAGCTTCATAATTTGAGTTCTCTACAAGCTATCATTCAAATGTACAAGAAATTATAAGCTTTGGAATAAAATTCGATTTTATTCATTATACTAAAGTCTGTTTAGTATAAACTCTAAAAAAATAATTAAAAAGAAAATTGGAAGTTTCTATACATGTTTTCTATAAATATCTTTACTTGTTTTGACTGCGTTAATAAATAGTATATCTCTTAACTTATTTAACATAAATATTATTTTAGAACTAGCCGCTATAATAAAAAGTTTAAAATGTACACTCGTGTTTAAAAATACAGGTTCTCATTAAAAACACATTTAAAGCTTTTTTTCACACATGTAACACACTCGTTAATAAAATAAATGTAATTTTTGTAGTAACATAATTAAAGGTATAAATATTATTTTTAAAAATAATACTAGCTTCATCCATTTGAACAGGATGCGAATCTGTTTCAATGTCCATACAAAAAGACATATTAACATTATCATCCAATTTTATTCTTGAAATGACTTGCATTTCCAATTTGCTCTCAGGGGGATAGTTGGCATTATGTCTTCCATTTCTATTTGTCAATATTATCAACTTTGAGTTATTAACTAACTCCAAACATCTCTATCAAGTGACACAATGCCAATGGCAAACTCGTGGATACATGAAAAGATAAAAGTAGTAGACATTATAGAGACAAATTTAGTATTGAATTGTGATTTGATAAGCTATATTATCAGAGCAAAGAACTGAATGTGAAAATATAATCGAAGGTATGGTTATAGACTTGAACAAAGCAAATGCCATAATGGAGAAGATTGGCAACCTATAGTATTGGTTATAAAATTACTTCAAGTGTTGTTAGTAATCTTGAACCTTTAACAGAACGCTAGACACATTGGTAGAATTATGTTTGATCATACACCAAAACGTCGGATTGAAAAATGGTCTCAGGTTCAATTTCAAAGGCTGGAAGAGTAAATATAATTTAAATATCCATTACTCTGGGCTTAATATATTTGTGTGGGATTGAGAAATGTTTGTATTACTCAAAATGACAAAATAATTGCTAAAACATGTGTCTGAAAATGGATGGATATTTCATGATCGATTCTGAATAACTAGGATCTCTTTCCTTCTATTGCAACATGCGCAACTGCACCGATTGTTACAAATCTAGATAAATAGTGGTGTCTCCATTGTTACTGATCTTGCAAATGAAGCAATTCGACTTAAATGTAGACATACACATTTCCAAAACCCCTGTGACGTTAAAGTTAATATTTTATATAAAATTCGCTGTTAGTGACATTATCTTAGAATAAAACTTCATAGATGGCACCTTATATCTTCTCAATCTTACAATTCGTTTCGAGGTATGTTGTTTATACATGGCAACTATGCGTAATACAAGAAAATAAATAATATTAAGAAAAATATATAACAAAACTTACGATAATTTAGAAAAAAAAAGAAAAAACTGAATACCTTTTTTACAATGGTGGAATGACGTTTAATGCCAAGATTCATCAATGCAAGCTTTCTTTTATTTAAAATGAAATAAATATAACATTTTGCTAATTTACACATCAGTCTCTTAAAGCATTCTTTACTAAATATATACAGGGTGTTGTACCATAGATGTAATATATTTTAAGGGACTGTTTTATTATCTATAACTTCTTTGATTCATTAAACCATAATTCTAGTTCCTACAATAAAGATATATAGAAGTAAATCAGCGTCAATGTGAACCATATATATTTTTTAAAATAATGGTATTAAAAAAAATGTTTGTGAGAGTAATTAACAGCTTACGCTATTCCTGAGTCAAGCGGTTTGTGTTGATTAAATGGAAAATATTGTGTAGATAAAATGGAAAAAAACCATCTGAGATTCTAGCTTAAAATTCAACTTATTTAAATAGGAATGCAAGCACTTATCCATTACTGCCATGAATATATAGTAAATGTTAAATCATTTTATACAAATCGAGGTCTTTCTCTAACAATAACTAAATGGCAATGGTGAGAATATTTGTTTTTTTTTTTGGCTTTTTATATGATATGGAATCATAGATTCTCATTGAAGACTGGATTTTATAAATCTAGTATGTATCGAAAAATTTAGAACTTTATGTAATGTGTTATATGCGATGAAGAACTCTTCGCTCAAAATGAAAAATATGAAAGAGAGAGGAAAACTCCAAATATCTTTTCAAGAGGTTAACTTTTATTTTCAACTTGAAAATTTGACGGATTGATTTTGGAAGAAGCACAATATAATTGCTCCGAATGGTGCCCAAAAGAGTTACAGTCACGATTACGATAGCCAATCTTAGATGAGAAAGGAATCCAAAATATATGTAAGCAATTAGAAATGAGGATATCTGACAGATTAATTGGATTTCGCTGGTTGAACAGATTAAGTTCAGCAACATTCGATCAAACAGATGCAGATTATTTCATTAAGCCATGTTGGATTGCAGTTTACATAAAATAAAGGTGTTTCAGATCTACAAGATAGGTTTCACTTAAGGTCCTGTACTCTCCAGAAGGAGGACATGGTATCGAAAGAAGTTTAGATGTAATTTTAGCTTCTTATGTTGTATTATATTTCAAATGTGATAGTATCCTTCTTAATTCTATATTGGGCTCCCATTATGAATAACGCAAATGATCTGACAATAAAGATGTAGCAAAGTTGTTATGGCCCAAAGTTTTTTTAGTTATGCATAATATGAGCAAATTAGATGTACAAGGGCGAGCTTATTGCCATGAGGCAATTTCTACCAGATAACCCTATACAAAATTCACTTTGAGTAATAGCAGTAGTGCCAGTCAGAGGTTAGTATTACTACGTGAAACCGGCAGTTAAAATAACCTCAGAACAAATACTAAGACAGACCTAAATGAAGAAAATAAATCAAGAAGTACGGGTTGAATAATGTGTAGGATGAGACGGAAGGCAAAAGAAAAGAAAAACGAGTGTCAAGCACAATATCTGACGCAACCCTCAGTCTGTTTTGAAAACATGGATATGAATAAGCCCATCTTAACTCTTCAGTTAATTTCAGAGACAAACGGTGATCACTTTCAACGAGTGGGAGTAGCGAGCTGTGCCATGCGGGCAAGAGAAAAGTTCACCGTGAACATGGGGGATGGCCATATTGAGACAAATGCTGGAAATGGATATAAGAAGGTTGTCTCCCCATCAGTACATCATACAAGAGAGACAGCACTTTAGGGAATCACCATATTTTCAGATTGCTGTGGGTCTCACTCACAAAATTAAGAATCTCAATTATAATCACCTTAATACATATATTTCAATGACGTTGCACCCCATATAAATTAAACATATATTTAGTATTTGTACATTCAAAGATCTGTGCTACTGTTAAACTTATATAAATAGGACCTACTCATCTAATATGATACATTATTTACTTTTAATTTCAACGAAGCTTATTTTTTCTGAACATATTTTATATATTTTTTTTAATTTTCCTTCTTTTTAATTTCTGAATAGATTTTATAGCGACATCCATTAGTTGATCGGTAATTAAATTGTTCAAATTGAATAGTTCTTCCCTGGTGACGTCTGCGCACTGTGCTTCATTCGATTATTTGGACTTTCCTCCGTTTCGAATTGTTCCCGTTTTCACTTTTCTCTTAGCGGTGGTTCGGGAGGAGGCAGTGTGGGCATGCAGTAGCCCGAGTAGGTCCTGATGGCCTCTTCCGTGTAAGTCTTGCCAGGAAGCACTCCTGCGGAAGTGTGGCGTCTTGGACACGTGTGTGACCGGGGGCATTGGCAGAGAGCGCTGGTGTTCACTTCGTCAAGAGCCTCCTGCCGTTTTCTCACTGTGAATAGTCTGCATGGCTCTTTACGGGAGCATCGGAGTCTCTGAAATAAATAACAAATTATACTATTATTAAATGTGTGTCAGTGAATGTAAAGCACGGTATAATGAAAGTAAATAGGAGGCTGTGAATTTTATTGAGAGGTAAAAAACAAATCAATGGATAAGAGAGAAGACTAAAATCATTAGACATTGAGCCTTGAAACGGAGCTGGTCAGGACATGTTGCCACATGCTTCAATATTCAATAAACCTGTTAGATTCTGAAATAGAATTAAAGGAAGTATGGAGAAACCACCAGCTAAATGGTGTTAAAAGTATAATAATATACCAGTATAAAAAGATAAAAGAAGAGGCCCATATCCAATAATGGACCCTAAATTTATTTATTTATTTATAAATGGCCGAGGCCAAAAGACTGCCAGCTATGAAATAACATTTAAATCATATAAGATACATTTTTCTTCTATTTGTATCTTAATAAAGATATAAATTAGACTGTAAATGAACGTGGAAATAATTTGTTTGATGCATTTAGCTGATAATAAAATGTGTCTATTAATTACTAGTTAATAAACCCATATTCTATTAATTGCTGTTTATTTGTTCTCCGTGGACCCTAGTGCGATATAATTTATCTTAATTTTCTTGTTCTGGAATAAAAGCTTTTTGAGTGTATCATAATTGGGTAGGGATTTACCAATTTGGATTCATTTCATAATTAAAATATTAGAATACTATTAAGGAAACTGTCATCAGTGTAATACAGGATATATTGCTCTTTATCAGGCAGCACCCTTGAGGTGATATTCTTACAAAAACGGCGCCATATAAGTTATCGGCGTTAATAATAATTAATAGAGTGAATATTAATTTTTACTAACGACAAATATTTAGTTTTTATTAACGAAGGTATGCAACAGAGGGAAGTAAAACATGGCATGAAAAGATTAACCAAATTCTAATCGATGGCTGTGTTCATAGTCGTAATAATCGTAGAGTATGCATTTGGAGATGTATGAGTGTGGACGAAACAGGAAATGTATACCAGGACAGAGTGGTGTGGCTCTCGATCCTCTCTGCATACTCCTTTGGTGAAACGGTCTGATGTTGTATTGTATTGCATTAATTTTTAAATATTATACATTCTTAAAATTTTCGCTCCGGTGGCTTTTAAATCCGCGACCTCCTATTCTTTGGTATATCTGGTGTGTTACCCACAATGCTTCGGGGACAACAGTTCCAGTTATTCTGCATTGTTAAATAAAAATAAATTTGTTGAATAATTTAAAATATTTTACGCACTACCAGCGACGTATCGAAGCTCCCGAGACGCAAACCGATTCCAATAAAAATACTCACACTTTGCGGAGAGCACGCGAAGGTGTATTGATACCCGAGATGGCCGCTAGATGTCTCGTACGACTGCTTCTTGAGGAGGTACGTGACCGAGTTCTTGGGGCAGTGGCAGTGGACGATCTGCTCCGTAGCGTTGGCATCAGGGCTCGAGATGAGGGTCCATGTGGCATCCCTGAAGTACCTGCATTTGGGCAGCTTCTTAACCGGTTCGCACATCTTGTAGTGGCGGGTCTTGTCCACCAGCGTGTGGCCATCGTCGGCGGATAGGTTGCTGCGAAAAAAAAACGCGAAGACAATTAGAGAACGGATGTTGTATAATGTTAATAGAATAGAATGTAGCGTAATAATGACCGACTTCCTAAGACGCGTGAGCGTTCTAATGAGACAATTTTTTTTTATCTATTCCCCCGCGGAATTCGGTTTTTATGCCTCATGTGCACGTCCGTTGGAAACCGTTAATTGTACAAAATAATCTCCGCGCAGCGTATACACGTTATTTCATTTAAATCTAATTCATTCTGTACGTATATTATATAAACTATTTCCCTCTTTCTGTCTGACTTCAATAATACTGACGGTCATCATAGGAAAATTGCGAGGCGAACCATTTTTATTTATTTATTGAACAACGCAAAGTACCAATGAAAGGTATATCACAAACTGAGATGGGCATAATTCAATTACTAAGTAATTAGAATAATAATTTAATTACAATGTAATCTAACTACAATGTATTTAATTATATTGTAATTGTGATGGCTAATGATTACTACGTAATCGATTACAATGTAATTAGATTACAAAATATTCTGATTACAATTTAATCGGTTATTTTATAATTTATATTTTATGATACCCTCGTTACTCGTACCCAGTGCTCGCCGACTAGTACTGGAGCCGGTTGCTGGCGATATCACGACAGAATGTCGTGTCCGTGCCAGTATTTCATCGGATTAATAATGTAATCGATTATATATCAGAGTGACTTTTAATTAGATTACCATGAAACTAATTACAGTAGGTACTTGTTGCAATTGATTACTAGAGTAATCGGTTACAAAGTAATCCGATTACAAATTACAATAGTAATTGTAATTTGTAATCAGTATTTTAATTACTTTTTGCCCAAAACGAATCACAATGAAGACAAAATTGTATATTTAACATTTAACATATAAAGAAGACATAATAATAGTACCAAAACCACAAGGTACAAATAGAAAAAATGCATGAAACAACACTAAATAAGGAAAGATGATAAATTTATATTGATCAATATGATGAATAACACACATGATATGGTAGGTTAAAGTAAACTGGAGGAAAATGCAGCTGTTTATGGAGTACAGAGAGGCGTAGCTCCTTTGTGAGACGTGATAGTGGGTCGTGAAAGTTGTCCAAGGCTTTCGGTAAGTCGTTGAAAAGACGCGCAGTTCTGGTACTGGGCATGCAAGCGATAAGGTTTGTTGAGGAATGAGAGATAGCGAAATAGGCATTATTACAAGAACGGAGGTAATTTACCGGGGCATGCACACTGAAGGTTAAAGATAGCGAGGGTTATAGGGTTATTGTTATATGGGTACGTGAGGAATATCGCTCAGACGACTGAAAAAAATGTTGAGAATAAAAATTAATAATTAACCTGTCATCATCAACTGTCCTGATAGAATCTAATAATCTATTCCACTCTCATCTATCCATGGCTAATTGCTTCCATCCTTAGGCCTAATGCTGTCGTAATCTTTGCTAATACCAACCATCCCCTAAAGTTTCAACTAAAGAGAGAACGTGAGTCCGATGTTCTATATATCGCAAACTCTGCCATTGTGTTTTCGTTAGCTTTGCTGAGCTTCAGAAGCATGCCCCAATACCGGCATACTAACAGCCTGCCTTAATAAAAACAATATTTTAAACTTTCATTACAATAGATTTGATACAATCTGATATTTATGATTTTTATTTTTGAATATGTTTTCTTGAGCTTGATTTGCACTTTCTATTATGTTAATAATTTTTAAATAGCAGTTTAATATGATTTGAAATAGCTTTTAATTGAACTTTTAGGGTAAAAATTTGATTTGAAATGGCTTTTACGAATATGATTTGAAATAGCTTTAAGAATATGATTTGAAATAGCTTTAAGAATATGATTTGAAATAGCTTGATAATTGAACTTTTAGGGTAAGAATTTGATTTAACGTAAAATATCTTTATTTCATTTTAATTCATTGATCTGTATTAAAACATTTTGATTTTTTAGTAATTGAATTTTTAAATTCGTAATTTCATTTTATGTTTATATAATTTAATGCTCATTTGTTTTTATTTTGTATTATGGTTTTAAATTTATATAATCTGATATTTAATGATTTTTATTTTGAATATGTTTCGTGAACTTGATCTGTACTTTTATGTTATAATTTTTATACAGCATTATAT
>JAPMAF010001329.1:0-11309 GCA_026537445.1 Silvatares holzenthali
TGAAGATGGACACTGCAATGTGGTCCGAAACGTTGGCAAACAAAGTGTCACAACACGACATGACTACCCAAAAGTCTCGACTTGCGAATCTTTTGGTCGTGAAAGCTTACGAAAATACATTTCATAATGAAATAGTTTTATTAAATTGGAACTTTTTATTTGTTTTCGCAGCTGGTGTTAAATTCAATGCACAAGTATCAGCCCCGTATTCATCTGGTGAGACGGAGGGAAGGCTCCGGAAATTCACCCATCACAGACCTCGAACAGGAAGACTACAAAACCTTCATCTTTCCCGAATCCATCTTCACAGCAGTCACGGCGTATCAAAACCAATTGGTAAGATTTTAAACACTTATAAGCTTAATCATTATTTTTATTAGCAAACATTCTAATGTATTTATATAACACCTGAATAAAAGGCTCTACTGAAGCCGGCCTATAATATTCTTAACCTATGGGAGCGGTGGGATATAAGTGTACTGGGTTGAATTAACACGGGACTTTAAGAGGCCCGTGCTAAAGATGGAAGGAAATATAGACGACATAAGGTAGTTTGATAATCGGGCCATCTCACATAAGAATGTTTTATAGAATCTATTTGTTCTTATGCGCTGTACATCCATTGCAAAGAGATGATGGGCAGATGCAACTCGCGTGGTTGTATTAAATACAGCAGCGCGAGGAATGAGTGACGCTGGTTTCCAAGATTTAAAAAAAATCAATAAGGATCGACGGAATAGCATGTCATCCCGTCTTTACATTTGTGTATCGGCAGTTGAAAGTCATTCGTGAGAGATGGATTAATAATTAAACAAGCATGTTACACCTTTATAATACTAAGCGTAGTAAGATAATACACTTAACTATTTGTATACACTCTTGCATAATGTTAGCAATGGTGATATAGAATACCTTACATATAAATGATTATTTTTGTTTTTTTGGCAACTTACAGATTTAGTTGATAAAAATAAATCGACGTGTCTATAATATTCGGGCAATTTATTAGATTGATTAAATGTTTGAATTATACGCCTCAGTTCTCGTATTCCAAAATGTAATCTTTCCTTTAATCTCATAACAAATAAGATTCGTCACTGATCTGTTCCCTCCATGGCTTGACATCTCGGATTGTGAATGATAGATCACCTCGTGCCTCAAAGACGTCACATCACCTCACGGTCCAGACAA
The DNA here is from genome assembly GCA_026537445.1 of Silvatares holzenthali. Lineage (NCBI taxonomy): Eukaryota > Metazoa > Arthropoda > Insecta > Trichoptera > Pisuliidae > Silvatares > Silvatares holzenthali. The sequence continues at coordinate 1,192 of JAPMAF010001329.1, forward strand.
GTGAAGTGTCATCTCCTTCGGCCAGTCTTCAATTTTCCTCGCTCGGCCGGGCGATAATTACCTGCGTGCAGCTTGGCTGACGCTAATATGTTTATCCGAAGGTCTGGACGTCTGGAGACATGGACGCAAACAATTTAACGGACTCGGTATGGCGTCAGAAGCAAGGGGGGAGGGGCGAGACCACACACGATGCCTAGCATCGCGACGGCCGACGTCGGATAGCGTTCGCGTAGTGAAAAGAGAAATTTATGTATTTTCTTTGACAGGGAAAAGATTAACAAGGGCGATCAAAGGTTTCCTCTAACGATGTGCAATATATTAAAATTAAAAGTCTTAGTACAACATTCACTACTTCACCCAATTAAGAAATTATTGTAGAATAATTGTTGAAAATAAAACTTATTTCAATCACGCGCTGTTGTGAAGCATAAATAATTGACATAAAGTGCTATGGAATTAACAGAATAAAAGAAAGATACGTCGCTCAATAAAACGCTCAATACGTCGACGTCAAAAATTCTAGCAATAGAAATTAAAATCAAATTTAATTATTTCGTCCACACAATTTAATTTCATTAAATTAAATGAAATTGTGTAAACGAAATCTAGTTGCCAAGATTACAGGTATGTTATGGTAGAGATTATCGAATTACTGATGGAAGTGAAATGCGATTAGTTGAGATTCTGCGAATTTGCAATATTGTTTCCAGGATAATTTGAGAATTCAATCAAAATGATTCAGTCAAATTTCGAGAAGCTTGCATAAGAATCACATGGATGTGAGTCAATGACGAAGTTAAGTACATTGCAGATAGTAGAAAATTGATTCTATAAGTAATAAGAAATTTACTTGGAATACTATTAATTTCACGATTACTTAATATCATCTGAAATCTTTACAACAATTGATTATTGTTGGGCAGAGAAGAGTTAGCGGTGGAAATCGGTAGTCAGCTGACTATGGAGTGTGTAGTAAGTTGACAGTGGTTGTGGCACAGTAGGTAGCAAGGTGAAGAGTGGCAAGCTGTGGCGATGAATGTGTCCACCGACACGACCTCCTAACTGACGCTAATCACTGTCGCGGACAGCTCGCCACACAAGTTAAATTATTATTAGTTAGGTATATTTTTCTCTCCTCCACTTGCCTTCTAAGAATATTGAAGTGAATATTTTGACAAAATAAACCTTACACTTCCGTCATTTTGCTTCAATATTATATATAGATATATTTTTACAAGAAGTTTTTAAATATCCAAAAAAGTTAATAGGTGCGAAACGACATACACCATTATAAAGTATTGCCATACACAAAAGTGTATTCTTCCGTTTGTCTCTGACAACTATAAAATATATTTATTAACCTTTTTATGAATTTAAAATTCTTTTATATATAAAATTATTTGACGTATAAAATTTAAACGGGTAAAGAAAAACCCAGAAGAACGAATTTACCCTGTTTCTCCCGGTTGAGGATTGATCGCGAGATTGGCCACCTTATTTTAATAAAAATTTGTCCCAAAAGATGATTGAAAGACGATCTTGCTCATGTAATGACATAACAATAGTCACCTGGAATATTCTATGGATTTTGACCATGAACAGACCAAAGTGGAGAGAATTACAGGATTTAACTAAAGCCCATCCAATTTAACATAATAACCACATGAAATAATTTATGGATGTAAGTCTCGAACAGATCGTGGAGATTCTAAGACTCAGTCAAGGGTTATCTAGTGTTGTCGCGCTTTTGATGATGATGGCATGGCAACCATAAATATTATCATGGTTATTCATTCCTTTATCATAAAGAAGTACGACATTACAGAATTGTATTTTTATAAGATAAAGATTTAATCTCTTAGTGACCATTAAATAAATGTTTGGTATTTATTTATCTATTTGTCGATTTGGTATTTATTTATCTATTGTTACATACAATAGATAAATAAATACCAAATCGCTACGGTATTGTGAACGCTATAAAATAAATGAATTCTTCTCGTTTTTTGAATGAGTCCAAAACATATTTGACACATCTGTCAACTTTTGTAACTATTTATTTTTATTAAAAATGTCGACATACTGTTGAAATGGACATCGAGATCCAAGAAATAAGCAATCAAAATATGTTTTACGCCATTGTATAATCAATGATAATCGGTGAGTTATAGCGTGTTAACAATCAGATTTGTAGTCATTGTTTCCCAACAGATAATATCAGTCATTTCTAATAATACTTTTAAACAATTCGCGATTGTTCAAGAGTACTGATGAGTTTATTCGCAACTCGATAATCTTTTACGTTATTATCACGTAGTTAAACATATCCTTTATTGAAGTGCACTCGATTTGACTTCCCTCGGGTCCAGCTGATAGATTAGTAGCCCTGGAGGCTGTCATCCACAACCACATCTCTTCCATCCGTCTATCTATCTACTCTCGATGTATCGAATGGCTCTCACGTATTAACATAGATTTATGCTCCCTAAATAGATATCGGACCGATAAGTTTCTGTTCCAGGAGTTTAGGAATCAATTTACTATAATATAGTTCTAAAATGTATTACGCGAGATTTGAATATGATATTGATATGAACACTTAATATAATCTTCAAATCAGAATATTGAATTATACTGCACTATATTCATTAATTTGTATCTCTTCAGATAGTCAGTAATCAAATAGTTGTGATCATTGATCTTTAATGTACGAATCAATATATTCCTTCTTTGTCGGTCCTTCGCCGCGGTAAAAGCCACTTTGAGTGAAAATCCCGTCAGCTCCTCAATTTGAACTGTCTGTATCATCGGTGGTCATTACTAGGTCGTCGAACTTATACTTCTCAGTTACTAGTTTATCAACTTATTTAGATAACAGCTTTTTCAGTTCTCAATTATAGGCTTATGCGGACTATCTCCATTGCCTGATGATTACATGATCAAAATATGGCAGTATTTCCTATAAGATTTTTGGCATTCATATTTTTCCTGTGATATTTTTTTAAAATAATGTTATCGACGATTACTTGAATGCAATGTTTCCGCATTGATTTGTAATATTTACCGTAATGTGACAACGCAGGTTTATTTAAAATAGCTTAACATTTAAAATTTTAAATTTTGATCTTGATTACTGGAACAATAAGAAAGAACCTCATTTATTTTCCGGAACTGGAACAAATTGTGATAAATTTTCACAAGTAGGTACTATCTTGTGAGAAATTATATAGAAAATGTGATGGTAGCATACATTCAACTCGCAACATAACCTTAATTAATGTGATAGTGTATTAATATATTACAGATTTTATTAATCTAAGAATGTAAAGTTATTCAATAGAAAAAATCATTACACTAACTTTAATAATTTTCCTAATGAATCAATTTCGCCTAATGTTATTTCTTAGCTTATTATATATAATTATACAGCGATATCGTTTCGATTATATTCTGAGAGGGAATGCGACGAATGGCACAACACGTAACACAGATATCATGTCCTGATAAAAGTCACCCTGACAATGATAAAATGGGTTATAAAACATTTTTCGGGCAAACAGCGAGCTTTGTCACCTGAATGGACTCACCGCGGGCTAGTTTCACGGAATATTATCGTATGACAAACGATGTTTAGTCCCCAACAAAAAGGATGGAACCCAACTCTTTCACATTTTGTTTCCAAAGGCGTCAAAACACGCATACAGGACGCAGTATGCTTATACATACCGCATACAGGACCGGAGATAAATTCGACAAATTTCAATGATAATAGAAGCGATTCTGTGTTCCTTGTCGCGCACATGCGGAGACGCAGGTACGAATTCAAGACGCGTTGACCGGAGCTGTTAAAAAATACACCCCTAGAATATCATTCTTCAAACAGTAAATAATGTGAAAGACAAAAGAAACTGAAGTAGATATTACCTGCTCTAAATTATAACTCCCGATTTTGCTGCATAGAATTTAAAAAAATATGTAATTCATTTACGAATCAGAGTTTGATAAAAAAAACAACTTAAATTATATTCGATCTTGCATTTGTTTATCTCCAATAAGTCTTTAGGTTGAGTGAAAGAGAAACTCGACAGTATTGAGGAATTATTTCCAGCATATCATATCTAACATTCATTGTCTACTATTATGAAATATTTAAGCAACCAAAAAAAATGAAAATTCAAATACATAATTTTACGCCAATTATTCTATTATTCCCGTATGTTGAGATTCTTGGTATTACTTTCGTGGAAACGTTGCGATTTTTTCTTGCAAGGTTTTCTGTGTCTTTCTATATTACTCTCTCAAGTACATCCATAATCACCATTATTAGAAGCACGATTCTTCTTGTCCTTGGGAGAATTAAATATTTTTCTACACATGGCTAACGTTTTTCATTCTCTATGGTCCAGTGCTACTGTATCTTTGTCAATGCTGTAATTTTAATCTACCATTTTTGTTGTATATTTGTAGATAATTAAGCATTTAAAATAGTCAACACTCCAATTTTACTAAGGCTGCCTATTTTAATATATGTTATGATATCAGGAATTTTATTGATAATATAAATTCACGGTTATATCTATAGTACCAACGTAAGTCCATAGATTCTGCAAAAAATATTTTCATCATCGATCAGCTATGCCATCTTTCAATCAACGTGTTCAGATCAAGGAGGTGAATTCCATTTTGTTTATGATTATTAATTTTCTTTTAAATTTTTTGTAGGTGAATATAAATTTTAGGTTCCTTGAATTTTGCTGCTATGAAAACTACAATATGCAAATTAATTATTTTCAAACCTTTTAGACCGGTACCACTAATTTCTTGATGTTGTCTCTGCAAAGACGATATGAAACCTCTTTCCATGTTTACTGTCGTTGCCGTCCCTTCCTCGCGCTTTGTGTTCTGAAGCGACAGAAAGGGACGGGCGCGATCATAAACGACCGAGAAAGGGTGTCATGATAAAATATAATAAATTAATTCATTCACAAAAGGTGTCTTACAAAATATTTGACCAAGGAAACCATAATAGATTTGTGTCGGTGTGAATGTTACAATCGCCGTAGGTGGTGGATTCTTTGGTTGTTGCTCCGTGAGGTCACTCCGCGCGCTCAATCCTCGAGACATACAGCTCAGTGCTCACTGTTTCCTCCCAGTTGACTATACCAATTCTTTTTATACTTTACACATTGTTTATTCAGGGCTACTGGCTTTCCTACTGTTATTGTCCATATTTTTTAACGTCATCTTTAAAATAAATCTTCGGAGAATCACACCAGCACACATATAATCTACGAGCATCTTAAGATGATTTCTCTGAAATATTAATCATATCATAGAAGTAGATTTGAAAACGATTAAAATAAGATCATTACTGGAGAGTTTTGCTTAAGGAATCATACTTCATCAGGAATTAAATTTAAATCTTCCTCTTTTTAGTATCGTATTAGAATTCGAGTGTAGTCATCTATCTGATACTAAAAATGTGTCTTCTTTTGAATCGCTTTGCTCACATCTGCATCGCACATCAGCATCGTATTCGTCAAAATTTCGACTGTACGGATCACTTATTTTTACTTTTCTCGATAGCTACGTGGAATAAAAATCTCATGAGTGATTGACTTCTACGTCTCCGGTTAACAACTATTAGACATATTCTCTAAACGATCTCAATGCCTCTTGTCCACCAAAATATGGCAGTATTACCTTTCTGTATAAGATAGATAGCGTTTTCTCTAGTTTTCAGTTATATATACTCCTATTGGTTCGCAACATTTTAAACATTCACCTCTATTACATATATTGTAATCATTCGAAGTAAATAAGTAATCCCAGATAGACAAAGTCCTCAATATCTTAATATTCCCGAAGAAAATTTATTTTCGCTAGCTGTCTAAAACGTCAACTTTCAAGGTCAAAATGCAAACTCTTTAAAAAAATATTCACACAGTAGTAAAGCAGATTTACAAAAGACTTATAGTATGAGAAATTAAATTATAAGAAAATAATGCTAATTTAAAGTAACTATTATAAACAGAAAGAATGTTGGATGTTTGAGATGGTTTGGACATGTAAATGACGAATGAAATAAATGCAAGCAAGTAAGAAACTACGATGTTTTTAATGACATTGGCGTTAATTAGGAAGCTTCGTATTTGAAATTGAAAAGCCAGTGAACGTTTTGTTTCTTTCAGATTTTCTTCTATTTGATTGCATGTTGACATGAAGAACCTATCTCTGTAGCGTAAAAAATGCAAAAATTTACAAGTATCCAAAATGTGGATTTTCGAACTAATGTTGGATATTGTTACCAGGGTATCCAGGAATGTGTACGAGGTTCATAACATTGTGCTTGTGTTCGGCTTTGGTACAATCCCACAGTTAGTGGAACTTTTAGATGAAGTGGAAAGAGACGAACAGTATGTAATGGTGGAACTCGTAGATGATAGCGATGATGAAGAGAATAGTGAAGGTTACCGATTACTAGACGTGGATGAGGATTCAAATAGCCTGATTCGTGTATTTTGATATTTATGTATTAACAATAAAAATATTTCTAACCAAGCGAATGAATGACCTGTGATTTTTTTAATGAATAGTTTAAAGAGATGATTTTTCAAAACACATTATACACAAAAAATCAATATATTTATATAATAGTGGAGAACCACAAACTTACCGTAAAAAGTGCAGTAAATAAGGTCTTAAATAACCAAGAAAATTGTATATAGAGCTACCAAATTATTCCTTTTCAAAAACATTAAATATATTCATTCTGTACATACATGGAATGGTAGATTCGTTGATTTTTTGATTCATGAAATGGATTTATTCATGGTGACTTTTTCTTACTATCGAATGATGGTTTTAATTCATGCAGTATAGTATAAAAATAATTGTATTTGCTTTTACACACTGATTGTTTACTACGATGCACAATGGAAATAAAGCGTGTCACGATTATTCCCGAGCATATCTAATATGTTAGACGTCCTTCGTATGGGACACTACAAGAAAAGTGAATAATTCTAACTGAATGATATTTGTTGTATATTCTCTGAGAAGTAAATATAAATTGTGGATCGCAGTATTTCAGTCACATGGTGAATGTCAGTCCGATAATTAATGTGCATTGTGAGTGTGTTGGTATAATGATGATGTCTGGATAGTCTGTCTGGCATGTTGAGATCGAGAAGTTGAGACCGTGAAGAGAGTGAAGCCGTGGAGTGAGAGAGTGATAGAGAGAGTCGGAGAGAAGTATGTCGGGCGCGGAGTTAGCCGGAATGATTAATTAGGAGGCTGGCTACCGTGGTTTACTCCCACTATGTGTTATCACGTACTATCGTATCAGAAATGTGATTAATATTCCTATGCCGCTATGGCAGACGCTGAAATGTTACAATTTTCTTAAAAACTCTTTGCTTCTCGGCCATGTTAAATATATTCATCAGCATCCTTTGGAACATGCCAGCTGATAAAAGTGTTAAGATATATTATTGCAGCTGCTCGTTCCACAGTATTGTAGAACATTTTATATTAATATGCAAATTTTATTTAATGATACGGCTATCAAATCAGATGACGTGTACGGTAAATATTGATCACTATCTGTGTATTGCAGGTTTATATCAAACTTGTCATTAAATACACCTTCGAGTGCCATATTTGTAAACGGATGTAAACGTTCATTTCACGAGTGATTCTCGACATGATAATATATACTACGTAAAATAGTTAAGTGGTTTTCCAATTGCCTTCTGCATCGCAGTAAAGAGCAGGCACAGTTCGTTGTAAAATTATGGACACCGGATTGCCTGATGCCGTTTGATACCATCTAACATTGCAATAATTTCTTTTACGAGATATATTTAAAACACTTCTTAACTTTTATCTAAATTCACAGATTCACGACACTTTACCTCTCTCAGTTTGGATATAATCACAATGACCGTCAACCATTTGGGAGAGCAATTCGACAATCCATTTTATAGATATATTCTGAATGAGAACAAACAGACCTGCCAAATATATTCTAGATATATCTGAGTAAAATACTATATTAATATGCATCGAATTTGTATAGCGTTCTTGGGGTGATATGCATCAAAATAGCACTACATAAATTAGCCATTCAATAATATACAAATAATGAAGCAAATAAACAATTTACTCTTAATAAAAATATGCACAATTTTGAGAAATTATGATATTATCTCTGAAACTAATCCATGGTTCAAGCCATATTAGTATCCTTTGCTCGAATAGGTACCGTGATATTCAATTTCTTCCAGATTTAAACCAAGTAATATAATGGTTTAGGTCACGAATCGCGCTTTTGAAGTCCTTTTGTTGCGGCGTTATAGCAAGATAGATGCATTGCTGGCATGCGAGTGATGTTAGTTTTTGCGTGCGTTGCCATTACATACGCCATCCCTTGCGAGAGCTGCAATGTGACCCGACGTATGGCTATTATAATATTGTGAAGTCAATGTAAATCCAGTGATTGATTATACTCTCACAAACGTATTCTTCGATCCGTAATCATCTAATTACTGTGTATACGATTTCGTGCACGCAGTTCCAACAGCAAGCGTGTTACAAATGTACCGCGGTTTGTACGAACGCACAGTACTATAGTATTAGTTGAATCAGGCCCTATACTATTTTACTAAATTACTATAGAAAAACATATGAATTGATAAAAGTTCATCTCAAAGCAGACGCATTTTGTTTACTTTATTAAAGAGTCTTTAACTGCTAATCTTAAAAACACCACGACACCACCGTCTTTAACATTTGACGCAATTGCATATGTAAAATACTGTAGCAGTTGGAGTAGAGATTGAAAACCTGATTATTCAGTTCTAGTCATGAAATATGGATAAATCCATTTCACCTGGCATACAATACTGAACGGTGGTATTGCTCTAGGGCGATACCAGATCAACAACTCTTTTCTAGTCCAGAGTAAATATACATTTTTAAATGTATTTTCTGTTGTTCTTTTTATTTCTTAAAATATATTTTTACACATATATTGTTAAAAAAGATTCGAAAAAATGCATTTTAAATAATTTTTTTCGGGATTCACTCCGGCGGGATTCAACCCCACGACCTCCAGCATTCCTCCATCGCTTTAGTCAAGTGTCTTAACCACTCTACCACGAGGCCGACAAATTATCTGTACAATAAACACAAAAGAAGACGTGCTACTCAGACAAGATTCGGAGGCAGACGCATGTAAGTCTGAATTGATAGTGTAATCTCCTAATAGATTCATCAGAATACTGTCACCTAATTTATGATCGAGCCCAGTAGTGACTGAGCTCACTATTTAAAGTTAAAATTACCAAAATTGATTATGGATGGTTTGGAGTTGTGTATTTTCCGTAATTCGTACTAATTCGAACTCCACGTTACTTGAAGTCAGGCACATTGTTTTTTGCTGCACTTGCATAAGATGTAAGTAAGCCCAAGCAGGTTGGGTTGTACCAGCTCAATAATTGCGCTATGCTGTGGCGAACCAGACGTGCATTACGCGACCGCTCGGGTCAATTGAGCGGAGTACATGCAATTGGGTAATTGGCCGAGGGAAAGTTACTACAATTTTGGTAATCCAGTAATTTGGCGAAGACATTTGGTAGGAAACCGTGTTGCGCGGATGAGAAATCATGGTGAATTACAGCCTTTTTTCCCCCCATGGAACCGATAATTGGGAGGGTATGTTTGAACTGCGCAAATGTTGCCATTCTTTTAATTGAATTACCGTCAAATGTGAACGTTCTTGTTTTTGAGCATTTATCCAATAGACTTAGGTGTAATTTATCATTTTATAAGTGGCGTACGCACGCAATAATCTTAATCTCGTGTTTATTAGATACAAGATGATTTACCCGATATTTTCCGGAATCACAGTGAAAAAAAAAACAATACCTAAAAATATTAAGATACGCCAAAATGAAATATAATATGATCAAGCTAATTCTAACACTGCAAATCAGTTTGAATGATTAAAATGCAAATATATGATACATGATATATATTATTATTAACGTGGATAATTTATATAGCATCATTTTCGTGAGAATATCACCTCAAGGACGCTGCATATATATATATAC
>JAPMAF010001330.1:0-11308 GCA_026537445.1 Silvatares holzenthali
ACACCTCCTCATGTATGCTCTGCGATTATTCCAACTACGAACAGAGCCATCGATTAGGATTTGGTTAATCTGTTCATGCCACGATTTCCTAGGCCGGCCTCTCTGTCGCATACCTTCCACATTCGGATCGTAGATTTTCCGTACCAATCTCTCGGCATCCATATATAGTACGAATATATATTAACGATAACTCCATAATCGTGATAGTATGCATCTAGAATGCGTCCGCTCACAATACAGCTACACAATCCCGCACTTTACGAAACAAACAACTCGACGAGCGTGGGCGTAAACATGTGTGAGGAGTAAACATTGGCACAAAGCGAGCTGTTATGGGCTGAACGTGATCACACACGCCGATAAATCTTAAGTCAAACTACAAATGAAACCTAATCGAAGGGACTGTAGGAGATCGATACGGAAAACATGACGTAATGTTTTGGACATTTTAATTGAACTGACTAAATACGTGATCTAAAAGCGTCGTATATAAAATATTTTGATTGTTGTACAACAATTGTTCCTAATAAGCTAATCTTATTTTCTTTAAGGGTAGCATGCTCCCTAACAGTGATCATGTTTTAGTGTCGCTCTCGGGCGATCTTAGGCATCACGGTGCCATATAAATTAGACTTAAATTAGCCCCTAGGAAGTTGGGTATGTTGTATAGAGTTCGGAGATTCTTCTCTGGGCTTCTCTTTCTAGACATATCACAAGGTGCGTCTACGAGTGAGTTTGCTAGTCATCTTTGGTCCAGAGCTCCAAAGTATCTAAAGAATCTCCTCGACTATGTGCAGAGGCGTGCGGTTCGTTTAATAAATAATCCAGCACTTACTGCTGATCTTCAGCTGTTAGAGCACAAAACAAAGGTCGGGATGTTCTGCTCGTTTTGCCAATATTTTGATGGAAGATGTTCTTGAGAACTGGCATCACTGAAGCCTCGGGCTGCTGTGTTTGGCAGAGCTACACCCGTCACCACTTCACAGTTCATATTGAGTGCATGAGAACTAACTGATTCTCTTAGTATCGGGAATACTTAAAAAAAATAATCAAACACTTACTCTTAGAATGGTTGAACTAGATAGATAATGCTTAGTAAACTAAACGTTTTGATTTCCCTATTTAATTCGACTTATTTAATAAAAAAATATATAATTTCTTTGATTTAACCACTAAATATTTATTTAATTAATTCAATATGTTTCAATCACATGATCACTTATTCTTTATTTATAGCAAGCAGCCGTTGATAGCTCTGTCCTACACGCGAATTGCGTTAAAGGGCGTATGATGTAACTTGTATCTGTAATGTATTATATTAATATACTCAAAATGGAATCTTGATACCTACTTTGCTATATGATGGCGAAACGTGGACTTGCCAGAAGAAGGATGAAAGCAGAATAAATGCAGTGGAGATGAGATCAATGCGAAGAATGGACGGAGAGATCCTGAGTGATAGGATAAAAAAAGAAAATATCAAAGAAGAATACAAATTAAAAAGTTGGATGTTTGAGATGGTTTGGACATGTATCGTAAAACAGATCTACAGTGCAAATATTAGTGGCAGAGCAGTGCGTGGAAGATCTTGGCAGGAACATGTTTCCCAATTTCTTAATGGTGGCAATCTTAGGAGCCACAACAACAGTCGTGGGTGTATGATGAGATGCATGAACGTGGAGGAAGCAAGGATTGTATATCAGGAAAGAGACAAGTGAATAGAGCAAGAATACCCCTATCGGGAAATGGCATATTATGTATGTATGCATGTATTTGTAGTAAATTGTTCTTAAATAAATTAGCTTGTATAACGAAGTGTTTAATATTTCCCTATTAAATAACTTAGAGAACGTAAATGCGGCCAAGCTGAAGAAAACCGTAGCAGTTAGGGCACTTTTACGTCGCAGAAACGAAACGAGTCGGGAAAATCGATTTTCACGTGAGATACACTTGTGACCCACTTAAAAATTGGGTGGCCGAATTCGTGATGGTTAAAGTCACCTCTTTAGGACTGCAGTGGCTTTCAGAAATTAATCCTGGCGAATACAGAGTGTTTGACCCACTTGAATAGTGTTGTTGGCAACGCGTGTACAAAAAATGTCCCGCAAGAAGATATTCGCGAGAGTTAAAATTCTTTGTAGCGAGTAGAACGATGAATACCAGCGGACTTCGTCTCACAGAATCTTAATGGATCTCATAACGGTTAGTGTTGGGTGGAACTATTTGTACTACGGGGACATAATGCGGTGGTTTGCCATTTCGGTTCCCTGCGCAGCAGTAAGTGAAGACATGTCTCGTTTAAGGAGATGTTAATGACAATGTTAAGCACCGATTCAAGAATCGTAGATGTTGAGACATTTAAAATGGTCGAATAAAAATACTTATTAATAAACTCTATCTACTTCGAACTTTCTCAGCACTACCTACCTCAAAACAAGTAAGCAGTAATGTTTTTTTTTTAATAAAATAAGATAAGTATTGACGTAGCTTTCACAACGCAAAAAAATACAAAAAGATTTATGCAAAATTCAAACAGGACCATTTGAACTGCACTATGGCATTTATCCATATTTCGTCGTTATTTTGCTGTAAGAGTTTCGCTGCCATATAGAAATGACTAAACCAAAGAAATATTAGAAAGAGAATGAAAGGTAAAGGCGCGAGTAAGAAATAGCGAAAACGTTAAATAATGGTTAGTAAAATTGTATAATAATGTAGTTAGAGGCATAATGATCGAGGAGATATGCGCGTCAGTCTACATGCAGGTAGGAATTGGCGTTCAAATATTAACTCGTAAATAGTGTTCTTTCTATTTCTATGACACAAGCACGCCTTCCAGCTTAATGTTGTAATATTACACGATATTAATACGTCTCACTTTTAGTGATGTATATCTCTATATTATTATAAAAAATGAGAATTCAAGTCTTCAAAAAAATTATGCATTTTTCGAAGACTTGATAGAGATGTACATAAAAAAAGGAGGAGTATGTAAACAAAGGGACAAGTGAAGATTCTCTCTGCTTGCTTCTGAGAACCGCACGACGTCAAGACGTGAAATTTCAAAGTTTTGGGTAAATTTGTTAAAAACTAGAATAACACAGCTAGAATAATCTAATTTGAATGACAATGTGTTTTTAACGGCTGACTGAAGAGCAACCAAAACCAGTTTCATTCATGATTTTTCCAAGAACATCTTCAGGGACGTGTCAGGAAGAATCTTTTACATTTCGTTTTAGCATGGAAAAAACGACTCTGTTACCTGAATTAGAGAACAGATTGACTAAATACAAAAAAAAACATAATAATTGGATATGTTTTGATTGAATAATGATAAAGGATTTGAGAAAACATTTTTCATTATAATGTGTTTCTGCTGTTACCGAGTCATTCTCGAAAATTTAGAATAAAAAATAAAAGTTTAAAATCAAACTCTCGATGAAAATAACACGGGTGTTTGGGATACTCATTTTATGTGGTCGCAGTCAACAATCAGACATCTGAGCACTACTCTAGTCTGTGGTGAATACCCTTCCATTTAGTATATAGTTTGCAGCGCCCTTGAGGTTATATTCTCACGAAAATGGCGCTACATAAATTATCCACGTTAATAATAATAACAGGAAGGAATTTATCATACGTGGCAAATAATTGAGTTCCATTGGACATGCGGACTTTGTGGTTTCCCGATGGAATTATTTGCCATTTTTAAGTATCCATCAACTACAAATTAACATTAAAATATTTGTTTTTGTCACTATACCCCTTATATTTTAACGGAGTTCAACGCGTTTCGCTCTAACTGAGCATCTTCAAAACGTGTCGAACTCCGTCAAAATATAAATGGTATAGTGACAAAAAACGTTTTAATTTGTGAAAATGGATTACCACAAAGTTACATCCGAAAAATAAATTATATATTTCCATCAACTACTTAGTGACACTAGATAACAGAAAGTTCTAGATAACACTGTTTTGCAGAAAATAAGGCCCTTCCTTCGATGATTATTTCGATCTTTTTATCTTACTTCTATTCTTTATTTATTTATTAGATGATTTATATAGCGCTGTTTCGTGATTAAGAATCACTCCAAGAGCGCTTTACAAATTATATATACGTCTAAAACATCTTGTACAATATATATTATCTTATAACAGAATAATTAATTACAAAAAATACTGCAGATTGACATGAAAAATTTTTGTAAAAGTATATAACATAGTTAAATATATATTACAAAATAGTTTATTGTGTAATTGAAGAGAACCAAGGAAGAAAGAACACTACAGCTGCCAAGACGCAATGTCAGTGCTTGCTCTGTCTGCACTCCCTTGAAATTCCTCCGACTGATTCGTTTTGCACAATATGTAATAATCATTTTAGACTGCGACAAATACTATAGATCGAAAAATTATATAAATGTTTGGTAAATAATATAAAAATATGTAGTCTAATAACATATAACAAACACAAGATATATCTAAGCTAGGTTGGTATGTAGTGCTTAGTTGCTTATATATAGACCAAAAATATATAGAAAAAAAATATCTTGTGAATTTAATTATTTTTTTTCTTCTTTCTTTATTTGCAGAAACAGTAGGTTAGGAGCTTTATACAGGCTACTCTCTCGTTTAATACGTAATTTAACTGGCGTGCGCATTGACAAGAAAATTCGATTCCTTAATAAGTGTAGTGTATGTACTCAGATAGCAGGTAAGAAAAAACACAGACGATTCCGTCGTCATTCAAAAGCCAGGCCTAATAAGACATTCTCTAAATCATACTGTGGTGGTGTCATACATTCTTTAAATCACACAATCAACAATAATATACGTGAGGTAGTTTCATGCATCTAGAATCTTCCAAGCGCATCGTCCAGAATGGCAAACCTCTGGAAGATTCTAGAGGTAGTTACCTACCTCACAGAATACAATATTGTCACCTCGAATTCTAAATTCAAAGATGCTAGAGTTAGTTATCGAATTTAACTGTCACTCTTAGATTTCGGGAACAGTTCCCCTCGACAGCGTGTCTATAGTGACGGTGAATGCGACACATTCACCGTCACTATAGACTGCCATCTCTACTTAATTAAGAACATTGGAAATTACGTCTACTCTCATCATTTATATTAGCAGGGCAACCGCACTTCGCTAAAATACAATTATATGTTAGATGTTATCAATGACTTTGTGGTAATTCATTCTAAAAAAAAAAACGTTTATTTTCACAGAATGATGATGACCCTACCAAACATTGCAGCTCGAGGACTCAGTGAATCTATTCAGTAGGTAGCTTAAAATGTTTCTGAATTACATTCATTAATATTTGTAACGGTACGTAATTAAGTTTATCGTAAAAGGATATCCGGTAAAATATTCCATCGTGAAAAAATTACATATAGACAAAAATAACACATGTTAAAATATATAAAAATATATACATAAAATCACACCATTTCCCCGTAGGGGTAGGCAAAGAGAATGGAATGCCACAGGTCTCTGTCTCACACATTTCTTACTTCCTCCTCAGTTTTTTGAGTATTCAATACTCATTTCATTCAATTGAAAATAACAATTGAAAACGGAATGAAAGTTGTGTGAAAGATATGGTTTAGGTATATCGAGCGAAAGAATAGTTAAAATAAAAATAATTTATAATGCTTTGATAATAATATAGTATGGCCATTTTCGAGAATATTCAATGAATGGCCGAAATATATACTCACTATCACATACTCGTATGTACTAAATATACATATGTTGTTGTGAAAAAGCAAAACCAAACATAGATTTCATTAACAATGCAAAATAACAAAGCTATCGCCCTTGAGGTGATTTTCTCACGAAAACGGCGCTGTATAAGTTATTTGTTATTATCGCAGACAGCGTGAAATGGGATAGATAGAAACAATGATTTCACTTTTTCTTCGACAACTTTATGGTTCACCATTGTAAATATACTTTTTTGTTTTTTCTTTGTCACAACCACATATATTTAATGAAATTTATTAGTTTCGGCGTCCCCTGACCATTTTTGAAACTTTCTTTGAATATAAACGAATTCAAATGAAAAATGCCAATGAATGGTTAAAACTAGTTGAATTTTATCATTTACATGTGTGTTTGTATCAAGGGAAACAATGAGAAAGAAGTATTTAATTAAAGAAAAAAGGAATGAATGCGCACGACGTTTCAACGTCCTACAAGATGTGTGCGCAGTTTTGAAATTGTTAAGTGCCTTCGGTAGCTGCAACTTAAAACAGTTGCGATGCCTAATAAAAGTATAATAAAACTAACCTACCGAAGACTTTAACGACCGGTTAATATTACATTCGGAGCCATGTTGAAAATCTACGCTACAGTTCTTTGCAAAATATCCAGTGCAACACCATCATTAAACGCGGGAGTACCGAACATCCATTGGTCATCATCCAGTGGGCGAACACCGTACGTAAAATGCAGATGGTAAAGTTGAGAAATCGCAAACCTAACCGGCGTAAAAGCAACTGGGAGGTCTGCCGATGTTTCTTCGCTAAGTCAATTAAGAACGCTCATACTCAAAGTGTACAGATTTGACAGTTGATTACGCGAAGATCTTGCAAAGTCAACTGTCATTCAATACATTTTTAAGTTTGAGCTATCTTACTTGACCTAACGAAGAAACAATGGCACCCCCAGGGCCTGTTACTTTACTTCCATGTAAACTTTCAAATCTGTCTAGATACTTTAAACTCGGGCGTTCCATCCATAGGATGCTAACGTAAGAGTTTACTAACAACCACTTTTCGCAAGTGTTATACCTTCAAAGAAAAGGAGGTGAAATGTTAAATAAAAAGACGGGATGAAGATGGAGACAGACAGATTTAATTAGAACTCATTAAAGATGCGATGAGAAGTTAAAAATTAACATCGGATTTATCAATTTCTGCAACGATCTTGGGTACGCGACGCGCCTCTCTCTCTGTACACATTTGCATATTTACACGCCATGTACTTAAAAGATGTTCTGTAGAAAGACCGAGTGTCCGGTTATTCCTAATAAAGGATTGATGGAGAGCTGAGATTGTTCTTAGTAGACAGAACGAAGTGCGTGCAGTGTGTGCAGTGCGTGCTTGCAATATACGTAGCTAGTACTCGTAGCAATGTACCCAACCCACCCAGCCAGAGTGTACAATAGAGATTAGAGTCAGAGTTCGGTCGTCGGAGCTCGCGCTGGTTCCGCGTCGGCAATTAACGCGCGCCGCTTCGTCACGCCGCGCCCGATGGCGTAGTGGCAGCCGCAGTGTAACTCGTCATAGATAAAAATAATAATAAATAAATCGATCAGTCGCGGAGATGATAAGACAATTGTGAGGCCGATAAGCTGCGGGCGACGGGCGGTAAGCGGCGGTCGGCCCCGTGAAGACCTTCGGGAAACGTGTCAAGGCCGTAGTTAGTTGCCATCATAAATGGTGTCAGCCGCGATAAAAAAACCTGCTAAAACAAAGCGTTGCGCTCGGATTTCGGTCAAGGTCGCCCGCAAAGTGGGTCACTATTTGCCATTAATGAGATGCCGCGCTGCGCTGGTAGAAAGTGAAAGGTTCTCTCGCGCGAGGCTAGCGGTACGTACGGCGGGTTCATCCGTCACCGGCCGCGTTGCGTTGGCCGGGCTGGCCGACCCGCCCGGTGATGCGACGCGCGGCCCGCGATGCTCGGCTCGCCCTGCATCGCCCTCCCCGGAGCCCTGCCCTATCTTATCTTCTCGCGAAACGGCTCAAGGTGATGTATTTCCGTGCCGAGCGGAGTAACGGAAACGCTCGCATGGCCAACAGGTGGACACGTACAGGATACAATAGAATAGAACAGAACAGAATAGAAGATAAGATGATACGACATCTTGCCCATTATACTTTGCAATAAAAGAAACACGAACAAAATAATGCAAATAACGCAAAAATTTGCAGGAAAAAAAACGCCATAGGTTGGGTTGAGAATTGGGTCACGCTCGAGTATTAAAACGAGTCTTAAACGCTACTTATTACTTATAAAAATTCAAGAGACGCGGGATAGTTAATTAGATAAGATCTTTTATACGTCCCATAAAAACTAAATAGATTTCATATTTACCATAAACGTTTTCGTAAAAAGACGAAATTAAATTTTAAAACATACAATTCGTACAAAAAAAAACTTTACTTCGAATTTGACTCTGTTTTTAAAAATCTCAACGTGACATTGGAAAATTTTCATTGACGGGAGTATATTTTATCGTACGCTAATGGGATTCTAGACTCACTGTTTCTATCGCAGTAACAAGCGAATTAGTATTGCATCCATATCCAGAAGAAACGGGATAGATAGTGCACCGGCGAGTCTATCCCGCAATCCAGCGAGTGCAAGCAACAGGTGACAGTGAGCCGTTCCGAAAGGTCACAAGCATCGAGTGACCTAGTTCTAGATAACCTCCGCCTTCTAGTATGCGCCGAGCACCATTCCACATTCACGGTCACTGCTAGGGCTAGGTGAGCCCGCCCGCGGTACTAGTGCAGCGTTGTGTTGCACTGGTGCGGACTGCTCGCAGCTACCAGCCGTCGGGGACATAACATACATAGCGTATCGTACAATACGGCACAACATAGCACACCACACACGGACAAATAAATATGCGTCATCATGGAAATGGGAACAATGAAAGCCGACACATATGTTACGCGTCCAAACTGCGGATCGAATCCTAACCGACTCTAGTCGTAACATCTGAACTGATTAACTATGCTATTTCTACTCTTGCTTAGATTTTGTTTTAGCCTAAAATATTTGTAATGATATTAGACATCAAGTGGAATTGTAAAATGCTGGTGTTTTAGATATTTGTAAATCAAATTACAGTACGCCATTCAGCAATTTGTGGAGATAGAAAAAAATGATGCGCCTTTTGTCTCTTTACTGATACATTTTTCTTTCCTTCGAGTACACGCATCCCCCGTCATACATACTTTAC
Organism: Silvatares holzenthali; assembly: GCA_026537445.1. Classification (NCBI taxonomy): domain Eukaryota; kingdom Metazoa; phylum Arthropoda; class Insecta; order Trichoptera; family Pisuliidae; genus Silvatares; species Silvatares holzenthali. The sequence continues at coordinate 8,984 of JAPMAF010001330.1, forward strand.
GGTTATCGAGACCATTAAAGTTACTTTCTTTGACGAATTGAGACTTGTTTTTACCGAATTTTTCAAGATCTCTCTCAACGGCCTCACTATTATAGATCGGTTTACCCATTATTTCTATTACTTCAACTTACATATACTTCAGGTAAATTCTTCTAAACGATCTCATCCCTACTAAATTTACTCTACTTTAATCTTTTTATATTAAAAATTAAAACGAAGCAAATTTTGTAGAAATAAAATCGTTTAATTAAGGGAGGATTTTTTTAATTACGGGATATTTTTATCTGTCGAATAAGTGCATTATATTTTGCAGTACGGTAAATACTGAAAAATAAAGTGCACATTTTCGACAGATAAATATATGTCGTAATTGAGAAAGCAATCCTTAAAGTTTTAATTTAAATTATAATTCATTAAATATTGTAGTACGTGATCAGTTTAACCCAATATATATGGATGACTCTCCAACGATGTTTCAATGGAAAATAATAGATAGCAAAAGAATTCTGAATAAGAAATTTAATCAAAGTTCTATTTTAAAGCGGAATATTTATCACAACGGCGTTCCAAGTTATAAGTAGGCCAACGCGGTATTAGCAGTATTTTTCGCCCCTGCCCATTTGGCCAAAATAAAAACACATAATTTATACGTTTTGGCCTTAATGATGTTTTGGACACAACCAGTGGGTAAAATGGCACAGTGACAATAAATGTTAAGAAATTGGTACGAAATGTCCCATATATCTCGATCATGGATTAAGACAACGGTATACTACTGATAGCCAGCTTGTCCAATAGACCAATATAATGATATGAAATCTTCCGAACCTACATTTTAACATTATATAATTATTATTAACGCGGATAATTTATAAAGCGCCGTTTCGTGCTGCACATTTTTATTTGATTTTAACTCTTCAGAGAACGATATTTTAAAATATGAGTTTTAGTCGTACTGCTTCGCACTGACTCAAATATGGACGCACAAAATTGGTCAGGTTATAGCGGCCATGTTGTTAGTTTATGGCAAATCAACATCTTGGTTATCGCGTTGATCAATGAGTGAAATTATCAAATTTAATTTTTAGCGATGTTGGCGACGTAAACTAGTCTTGTGATTTAACGCCTCAAGACTTTTTTTTTGGAACTGTCTTAAATTACAAGTCTTTGCGAATAAATCCCAAACAATTGATGCCGTCAAGTCAACATATCGAACAACGCCCAGTAAATTAAGCTAGATTAGTGGATATCATACGCAAAACTTGTTTTATTTGCATTTAAAAATTAATCGTCCTTATTGAAATATCCTATGCAGGGTGTAAGAATAAAAATATGACATGAGTTTCATAGATTTTCAAGTTAAAAAGGGAGGGAAACACAGAAGTCGGCAAGTCGTTTCACAGTCGGATAGACTCATACAGAAAATATTCAGCTAGCCTAATTCCGGATATCTTCACCAAAAGGTATTATAAAGAAATTTACTGGTGGAATTTACGATGCGAATGTAGAAGGTTCGCGACAAAGGGGTCGCCAAAGGAAATCATGGCATGAACTGATTAGTGGTAGATCTTGTATCGCCCTGGAGCAATACCACCGTTCAGTATTGTAAGTCACATGAAATGGAGTTATCCATGTTTTGTGACTAAAACTGAAAAACCAGGTTTTCAATCTCTCCCCCGACTGCTACACAGCATTTACATGTGCAATTGTTCAGTATGTCACAGACCCAAACGGCTAGTGGTGTCATGGTGTCTCATGTGTTGTATAAGATAAAAAAAAAAGATTAAGCATATTCTAATCGACGGCTCTGTTCGTAGTCGTAATAATCTCAGAGTATGCATTAGGAGATGTATGAATGTTGATGAGGCAAGAGATGTATGGGGGATGGCGTCGTATGGCGCTCGATCCTTTCTGCCTGGGGAAACGGCGCGATGATGTATTGTATTGTACTGATATTATAAAAGAATCTCACAATAACGTGGGAATACGTGTACCGCGAAATAACTCCGATAGCAAATTTATTCGTAGAATAGAAAAAAAATATTTACATATAATATTTGTGTAATAAACGAGTAGCCTTGACCCATTTCATGCATCATTTGAGATATTGTACGTCTTTACATAAATAGTACAGAAACATGACCCGAAGGTGATTCGCGATGGTCTCGATGCTCCGTCACAACGGCAATAGTGGTGGCCTGGCTCCGTGTCGGTAGCGCAGAGGTAGTGGTAAGGTGGTGGTGTGGTGATGGCGAGGTAGTGGGCATAAACGAGTTACAAGAAATCAGTGGTGCTATACCGAAAGCGACCAATTCGGATAAATTA
>JAPMAF010001331.1:0-11306 GCA_026537445.1 Silvatares holzenthali
GAAAAAAACTCAATCTCTGGATATAGGGTGACCTATGGGATATTCCAGAGACAGGAAAAGCCAAATGCCTGGTGAACAAGCGCTGAATGCTTTCAATCCTCTGTGAGTGAGTGCTATATATCGGACTCCAAGCGACACATCCAAACTCTGACACGGTTTGTGCAAGCGCATTGTACAGTTTTATTTTAGTCGCTGGTTTCCTGAAATCCTTTGTTTTTTTAAAGAACCCGAGCATTTGAGGCTTAAAGAATATAAAGATGTATATTAAAAAAAAGTTGTCGATTTTGTTCAATAGAGTGCATCCACTAATGCACTCTATTATACTATGCATATAATTGTGTATACACTCTACTATACATATAATTGTGTATACACTCATTTAATAATGAAATGTTTAAAAAAATCTGTATAAGCAATAAACAGTGTCGTACGTTTGTGAAGATTTCATGATAGTGCTTATAAGTATTCCATATAGAATAGAAATAAAAATAGAATACTAAGATGCCTGTCTATTTCATTCTAAGCTGGTTACTAAGTATAATACTTTGTATCTGTGTGTGTACATATATAATCGTATAGATGCCTCGACAGCTTCTTATTGATGCAATTTTTAATATAATGATGCAATTTTTATTTTATTTTTTCTAATAAACCTATCTTTAGAATAAAATAAAGTCAATGCTTTACAATATCCATTCAAATTGTGTTGATGGAATACCAAGATTCCCAGTTGTTATTTATTTGAAACATTTCTCAAAAATCTGATATCGCATTTATCATCTGATATTAGTTGAAACTTACGCAGAGTGTATAATCTTTCTGCTGAGCGTGATTTTTAATATGCACAGTTTGTTTAGATAAGGATGAGCAATCCTGTGAATATTTCGTGCGATCATCGCAGACGTCTGCTAGTTAGCAATCATAGATCAAATATTATACAAAAACGGGTCTAAAATGTTGAATAAAGTCTTTATTATCGCAAATGACAGGAAGTATGTATGTACAAAGCGATATTATAAAAATAGTTATATACGAGTCTTTACGTGCAATATGAATTATTTTATCGTAATTCCGACGAAATATCAATGAAAAGCATTTGTATTTTTTATTAATTTCAAACCTTTCCTCAACCCCCTTTCCACTACTTGAATAATAAATATTGATTTCAAAACAATACAATACTGTACTTTTATGTTTACGTAATTTCTAACAACCGTACTGTTGAAATGAACAAAAAAGCTCACTTACCTTTTCTACAATCTGAAGTCCCTGTTAAACATTATATGACATCTTTATAAAATGAAGTGTCTAAATTTGTCTAGTCGGTTAATTATTAAAGTGACTGATTACATTTGTATAGGTTGGAAAAATGATATAGATTTACTTATAGCAGTATTTCTCAAAGTGGGGCGCGCATCCCAACAGGGACTATTCATATGTTTTTTTCCCTTTTCTGGCATCCGCCTATCCGGCGATCTTACCATTAATATGTTTTATTTTTATTTAGATAAACCATGAAACTTGACATCATTTTATTGCAACCAGAAAAAGATGGCAACACCAACTCAAATGTCAACACGATGCGTGTTGAAGTTATAGTTCATTTGTGTCTTATAAAAAAGTTTTCGCGTCCGACAATTTATATACTATTCATGTCCTGCAAATTTCGGGCCACATTGCAGTGTCTTGCTTCCGAGCTAGTCTGTCTACGTGAAAATCAACATGATTTCTGTCTGTAAAATATTTATTGCTTTTAAGTTTTATCATTAATCATTATCCAGTATTTATACTGGATAATGATAAAATGGCGTAGTTCTCGGATTTATCCTCGTCTCAGCACATTCACACCCTGTATACAGTGCGGTAATCTCATTTAGAACATAAACAAGAAGGCAGGTTGACTATCTCAAATCGCAAGTATTTTATTTCATTTTATTATGTCGCAACACGAAATAACAGCCCAGAAGTCGTCGACTTACGAATCTTTTAATCATAAAAATTTACGATAATATTAGTTATCCAAAAATAATTTTAGGTTTTCAAATAAGTATTTTTTTCGCAGCAGTGCCAGATCTTGTTGATTATAAAAGGGAGATTGTTTAAGAGTTGAGATGGGGTATGGGACAAACAAGATTTGAGCAACCCTGACTTGTAGAATGTATTTAATAATATCAGTTTTTCCAAAGTTTTTGCAATGTGCTCTCACACGTTATTTAATTTAAACAACTTATTTCAATTCTTAAAATATTTCAGTATATCACTTAATTCTACGCATACTGTTAGTTGAACACATGTTTTTCGTTTATCTGAACATCAAAACAATACTAACTATTTTAAAATAGTTACAGTTACACAGATCAAATGCCACTTTTATTATATTCAATTTATTGATCTATCTATCACAATCTAAGATATATGCTATGTTTCTATGGTTAAATAAATACTTCAACATTTGTCAAACGTTACACAAGTTTGACGGATTTATATAGCACCTTATATAGACATTTTAAAACATGGCTGATCAACCCAGTCCAGACGAGGAAAAAAGGATAGATCTAAATAGCTTCAAGAGTGTGATAGTAACGATGTGACGTTGGGCTGCGGCGATATCGTTGCATATCCTCGAGTAGGATTAGTAAATACATATTTGTAACGGTAGAGCAGAAAGTAACCAGAAACTCTGCTATCATTACCAAGAGAATCACTCAATGTAAACTTATCTAGATAAGAAAGTCAAAGACCTTTGGAATATTATATAGTAAGCTGCTTGTACGGAATCGCAGTTGGCGATATATTATGAAGTCTTGATTCCTACCTTACTATATGGCAGTGAAATGTGGACTTGAGAATGAATGCTGTGGAGATCAAGACATCAAGCTATTTCCCGATGGGGATAGGCAGAGAGAATGAAGCGCCACTTGTGTCTGTCCTGACACACAATCCTCGCTTTCTCATCTTGTCATACACGCCCGACGGCTGTTGTGGCCCCTAATATTGCCTCCGTTAAGAAGCTGAGAAACATTCCGCTGCCAAGTTTTTCTAGGCCTTCCACGCATTGCTCTGTCAATAATATTCGTTCTGTAGATCTGTTTTACGATTCTTTTATTTCTAAAGAACCTGAATGATAGGATAAAAATCAAACTATAAGAGAAGTATACCAATTAAAAGTAACAATCGTGGGCAGAATAAAATTGGATGTTAGAAATAATTTAGAAATGACGAAAGGATTAGTAAAACATATCTATAATGCGAATTTAATCGGTAAAACAGTTCGAGGAAGGTCTAGAAAAACTTGGCAAGAGCATGTTTTTCAAGGCATAATATGACGAGATATATGAATATGGAGGTAAGAAAATCAGTCTGATAGCCGTGTGAACATTTAAATGATTCGATATATCCGACTCTTTAAGAGGTCATAGAAAATTACAAAAAATCCAACAACATAGAGATGACAGATCTCACTCAATCTCAAGATGGCCTGGAATTCAGTTCTGGTCCGCTGCTTAATTAGTGGCTAATAACGATCAATAGAAATACACTATCCACTATATAGTACTCTCGCTTAATACTTAAGTAACCATATTTCACACTGTAATCATACTGGCATTCACACAGACAGCTCGACCAGCAGAATATGATAACTTGACATCCCGAAAATATTTGATTTGCAAGTTTTTTGGTCGTGAAAGCGTACGACACTACTTTATTTAGATAATACTTAAGGACGTAATTTCGGGAAAGCTTTCAAATCGTTAAAAATTATTTATCATATTATAGCAGTAAAATTTGCAATCACTCTTATTTGTATGCCGCCATTAATTCAAGTACATACACTATAAAGTACCTGGATGTTATCATTGAAGGCAAACTGTCATTTAACCCTTAGCTGACGAACGATACTTTTGAGTACCATGAAATTCTATACTACCAAATGCCCAAGACTAGTTTTTCTAAAAGCATACCCATATTTAGGCAGAAAGTTCTAATTTATGGTGATAAATTTTAATATTTTTTTCAGTTTAGCCAAATAAGCAACTGAAAATTTTAACTCGTTTTATAAAGTTTAATGGAACAAAATAATTTCCTCGAGAATATTTTCTGCTGCATGGAATGCAACTACATATTACGTTAATTTTATTGTACTTTTTCTTTTTTATCCACTTCGTTCGCTTCTCTTATTATCGATGTTATTTCTTTGGAATCCCACATACTCAAGACCTTGTCTTAGCGAAGTGAGTACTGCCTTATTTGAATCACGCATCTCTTATTTTGTTAATAAATTATTATTATTTAAATCTATATCATCAATACGGTAATTTGAAAATTTTAGGACATCAATGCAACAAAAGGTAATTTAGGTTGACCAGGCATGTTTTAAAATCTACTTAACATCTATATTATACATTTTAAATAATATGTTGCATGTAAAATAATATAATAAATCCAAAAAGCTTATAATTACATATCAGTTTCTATTTAAAAACTATGCAAGGCATAATACGAGTGTCAATTTATAGATTCCATTTTTTTAATTAAAACTAATGTTTTAAGAAAAAACTATGTTCATATGTTGATAAAAGTAAACAATTTTATCGCGTAATACTTTTATTGTTAAACGTCAAGTTCATTTTAGTAGGAATTTTACACTTAGAAAAGCAAACCATTTCGTTCATGGAATCATTGATTTCTATGCTCTAAGTAAATCTCGAATTAAAGTAAGTAAACAGCATTCTAATAAATTGGACCACGGGATCCTCAGTAGAATTACAGCCGTGTATATACATAATAACCAACAAAGGGAGTGGTTTATACGAAAAGGCGAAATGTACACATTACAGGGTGACATAATAAAGAGTTTATCAATTTATATGTTTTATATAACATCACATAATATCAAATATAATGTTTCTAAGCTTTTGTTGCAATATCTAATGTTGCATAACCTAGATAAATGGGCATTGCTTGAGTGTTTGATTAACTTGCTCTCGATCAATTCAAACATGCAAGGCTTGCATTGAGTGTAACAATAATCAATTTCAATGTACAGCTATGAATGAATACATGAATATCAATCGATATTCATAGATAGACAAGCTTTCCGGTGACTAGTAAATATTTTGCTCTGTGATTATAATAATTAAAAATTTCACAAGAGACAATAATAACAACATCTGTTGGAAATGTGTATAAATTTGGTTCGCAAATTTATAAAAGTATTGCTTTAATCATAGTGAATTTTAACTCCATACTTCCCTCAATATTACTCTAAACGGTGCTATATTTTATCTTCAACATAAAGATGCATATGCTCATTGCTCAAAGTTGGAAAGATCGTGTTACTACAGTAAAGTAGAAAATACTAGCTGTTATATTGCGGTCAACGGTCCAAGATAATAGCTAAAAGGATTAGTAAAAAGATAGTAGTTTGTCGGTCGAATGGATAAGACACTTGACTAAAGCGTTGGAGGAACGTTAGGGTTCGCGGGTTCGAATCCCGCCGGAGAGAAAAAAAATAATATTTCGTTATTTGATTTAGATTTTAAAAACATATTTGTAAAAGTATTTAAAAATATTAATAACATCAAAAATTGCATTTTGAAAATGAATTTTTACTCTGTACTCGTATTTCTTGTATAGCCCTGGAGCAATACCTCCGTTCAGTATTGTAAGCCACAAGAAATAGATTTATCCATGTTTTGTGACTAGAACTGGATAACCAGGTTTACAATCTCTCCTCCGGCTGTTACACAGCATTTACATGTGTAATTACACTGAATGTTACAGACCCAAACGGATGATGGTGTTGTGGTGTAGTATAAGATAAAAAAATGAGAATATACTTTAACATTAGTACCGATTCTAAATGTAAACTGATCTGTTCAGAATCGAAATTGCCAACAATTGTACAAAAGACTAGAACATTGATACATAAATAGTATTATATCGAATGTTTAACAATACAAAAATAGATATTCTAAAAGGTGTGTATTAACGGAGCATTTCAAGTATCGACAGCAATGGTCAGCTCTGCTCTGAATATTCTTACAACACAATATATCATCACGCCGTTTTTCCGAAGGGGTATGCAGAGAGGATCGAGCGTCACAAAACTTTATCCTGATACACATTCTACTTACCTCTACTTTACTCTACTTTGCCTCATCCACATCTCCTCATGCATATTCTGCAATTATTACGACAATAACAGAGCCATCGATTAAAATTTGGTTAATTTGTTCATGCTACGATTTCCTTGGGTGACCCCTCTGTCTCATACCTCCAACATTCGTATCGTGAATTTTCTGTACTAATCTCTTAGTATCCATTCCTTCAACATGCCCAAACCATCTCAAAGATTTTTTTTCATTTTATCAATAACGCTCGTACGCGCTCCATACTCTTTCCTTGTATCTGAATTCCTTTTTTGCCATACACTGTTTTACCACACATTCTTCAAAGAGATTTTATTTCCACAGCATTTATTCTACTCTCATTCCTTCTCTGCCATGTCAACGTTTCACTTCCGTACATCAACGTTGGCACCAATACTTCCTTATGCATTGCCATCCGACCACTCTTGGATAGCTTTTTGTTTGATATAACAGCGTTTAGTGCATCATTCACTCTATTTCCGGTATTCTAAACACATTTTCCAAACAAAATATACTTACATGCATAATTTACTTTAACGTACTGATCACCGTAGTTGACGGAAGACAGACCAACAAAATTTTCGTAGATTATCCACGTTGAATGGACCCCATTTATGTGCACGTTTTTTGAAGTAGCATTACAGTGTGCCTGTTAACTAATGAGCAGTACTGTAGCACTGGGTAAATCGAGGAGTTGCTTGAATGTGTGATTTTACAGAAGAACGATTTCAAGTTTCAGATAAAATGAATTAGTTTTAAAATTATGTTTAGCGTAATATTTCAGTGCAACTACAACTGGGTCCTTACTGGCCGTTTTCAAACACAAGCGTTAGTAATTTTAAGACGCGTGTTGAAAATAAAAATAATAATTATATGGAAAATAACCATATTTTTGATGTTCTCGGTGGTTACTTTGTGATAATTTCGATTTTCCATTATGATTAAAAGAAAGAGTTTTCACGTTGTAATTTATTACTTTATTAAAAGAGTTGGCGACGCGTTTCGGTTTTAATCAAACCATTTTCAAGCACCAACTCTAAATAGTTAGTGCAAGAACTAACTCTAAATAGTTAATACTAAATAGTTGGTACTTAAAAATGGTTTGATTAAAACTGAAACGCATAGCCAACTCTTTTAATAAAGTAATAAATTACAAAGTGAAAACTCTTTTTTTAATCATAAGGGAAAATAACCATATTAAAATAATTACAAATTAAAATGATTCGATAATTGAAATAGTCGAACTGGCACATATTTAATAAGGTTCTTCTTAGATATAACCGGATTAGTATTCAAATATTTTTTCGTAAATATGAGTAAACGTAAAATTTTTGAGTAATTCAAGTGTATCAAGTTGGGCCACCCTATCCCATTGCGCGTATAATGTATGACAGTCTCGACTCCTCTCGTATTACTCATAGTCTCATTACATATTAGTCATCTCAGTCCACCTGTTCAGTTGAAATTACCATCCATAAATCTACCCAGTTTGTTACTCAGTCGAATTAATAATTTGATATATTTTTTTAAAGTAGGTCTCACGTCTCATCTTTGTCTGGCGATACAATCATGGCACGTACGAATACTGCGATATTATATAATATAGTACAAACATATACAGACATTTGATATTATAAACGTGTTATACTCAAATAGCACGATTCAGGTTTGTTATAATTTGTCACGAATAAAGCTCGCAGCAGAGTAAACATTGTATTACATTATGAGCTTACAGCTGATCTTCCTTGCGATATAGATGTCGTAACTCGTAGATAGCTACTCAAAATATTTAATCTCTTTTTACGTCGAGAGCCTAATCGACGTAGATTGCGTTTTCGTCCGCATAGAATTCAGTTCCTGTGACAACTTTATTTCATTGTTTTCACTATATCGCTTCACGGATAACTTAGGCAACTGTTTCAATCTGTTTTGTTTTTTTATAGAATTTTATTCGGTTTATGAGAAGTATAGAATGAGTCTAATACTGATGATTTTATTTTCTTCTTGTTCCCCATTGTAATCCTCAAAAGGTCGTTTTGTAACATGTCACTTTTAAATAAGCTACGTTTCTTCGCATGAGCCTAATGACCTTGACACGACCTGACGATGCTCGGCTGAACTGTTTAGAAACCACAATGTCTTTAAAGTAGACAAGTTAAAATCATTTTCCTTCGCGTCAGTATTTGACATTGGGACTGATGCATTTTTATAAACTAACAGCAAAATATTTACTTGTCATGAAAGTCATTCATTCTAAGGACTCGATTTATCCATCTAACATAATTGGGTAGTCGTGTATAAATGCCGTATTTGCCCTTCTTCCCACAGCCATCCCCGAAGCTGGTGATACCGAATATGGTCCACGGCTGAGTGGGCTGCGAGGGGTCTCTGCAGAGCAGCGGGCCGCCGGAGTCTCCGGCGCAGGAGTCCATTCTCCCCTGTCTGTAGCCGGCGCAGAACATGTTGGACGTGATGTAATAGTCGATGTAGGTATTTTTACACTCGTCTGGCATCACTATAGGAACCTGAAAGATAGTTCAAAAGGTTAGGGTATATGTGGGAACTTGGCACTTGACACTTAAACGCTGAATACTCTACTCTTTGTTACTATACAAATGTGTCATTAAATTTATCATCGATTGCTGCAACCGTATATTATAACATGTAGCAAAACATACCTGAGCTTCGTGCAAAAGTTCCGCGCCATATGTATCAGTGCTTCGTCTCTTCCCCCAGCCGATGATTGTGCATAATTTGTTAATAGGAAGAGGTTGTCTCGACTTTGGAAGACAAGCCACTCCGACATTTTGGAAATGTTTAGCGTATGCTGGTAATCTGAAACAAAAAGCAATTATACACATATAAATTTAAAGTGATTGTAAGAATTTACAGCGCATCGTGCCTGGATTTTAACGAGTAAATACATACCTTAACATCGCAACATCATTGTCGACGGTCTCGGAGTCATATCCAGGATGCACAATAGTTTGCATTATTCTCATTTCAGTTTCCAAATCATCTTTCGCGGAAAGGTTGTGTTCGCCCAATCTGACGTAAAGTCTCCTCCTAATGCAGTGTGCTGCTGTCAGTACCCACCTAGAAGATACTAGAGTACCTCCGCAAAACGCTTCCTGAAATTTTGAAAATTCTTAAAAAAAATTGTCGCCGTTGAAATTTTGAAAATACATAAAAAATAATATCCTGTTAATTTTGTGAATCGGTAAATATTTCCAAGTAACCTTGTATCTATTCAAGACGGCCACCTGCCACGGCCATTTTCCTTTCGGCGCAGGTCTGCCACCGATGATTCTGGTCATGGACCAAACACTCTTCCTGGAGGTGTTGTTTAGTCCGCTGTACAAAATACCGCAACGCGGTTGGTCGACCATCCCTGGTTGAGGCAACGGGAAATCAACATCGTTTCTATCTTTATTCGGAATCTCTTCAATTATTGTGTCGACGAACAAATTTCCGTTCGCTAAAAAGCAACGATGAGATATTTTTATTTAACATTTTGTAATTATTATTATATCTATATTGCGTGTTTACAAGTTAGAATGAAAATAATCATACCATTATTTTTATTGCTGTGTATTTTCTTTTCTATCCACTTTTGACAGTACGTTCCTTCTACGTAACAGTATGCCGTTTCTTTAATAACATTCCGAGCGCAAAGTTTTGGCCTTTTACACCATCTGAACAAAACAGAATAATTTTATTTCATCTGTTCTAAAAACACATTAATAAAAAATTATCACTCGCTCGTAAAATAGTGATTTAATGGTTGTACTAAATTTTTATGAATGTTATTATTGCTACATAACTTAGCGATTAGATAGCAATATAAATCATCAGAATGTTTACATAAAGCTGATTTTGAAAATATGTTTTTAGTAAGATCTAATTATAGACAATCAATTAACAACTTCATTTACTTTGCGGTAACCTTCTGAATCAAAAATGTTACCTTTTCCTGTGTGTTACACAACCTCTGGAACATGTTGACCATCGACTCCATTTTGAGTACCATTTGCTGGATCTACTTGGTAAAACTTTTCTTTCTAAAGAGTCCTGATTATTCAAAACATACGCATTTTAGAAAAACTATTTTGTATTGAGTAAAAATTTTGAAAAAAAGGATAAAGACTCACCACAAGAATTTTAAAATTGTATTTTCTAATATCGGTTACATTGTTGCTTAATGAAATGTCTTCTACTAATTCTTCCTCTTTTCTCGGTCGTATTCTACATTTTTTCCTTTTCTGGTCTTTTCTTCTCGTAAATTTACAACTAAAAGTCATCAAGAATATTAACAAAAGAGAAGACCATTAAACAAATTTGTTTTCGTGCGTGCAAATATTATGAGGATAACAAAACGGAACAAGTGTATCTGAATTTAGGCCAAATTTAATTACTCACCTTCTTTCTTCGGTTTGTATTGTATCTCCACACCTGTGTTTTAATTTACAAATTCTTCGTCTTGTTCTGGTACAGCTGGTTTCGGAGCAATCGCCCCATTGATTCCACTGTGAAAATGCGTTAGAACCGTGTTCACTTTTTAGATCTGTAATAAAATGTTACTTTTTAAAAAAAATTAACATAATGTGTGTATTTAATTTAACGTTATATACTCTAAGTTTAACCTGTATTCCTTAAAAGCTCTTTAATAGACATTTTAGGCGATGTTTGAGTTATTGCGGTAATCTGTGAATTGTTTTTAGGGTATATACTCTCGATTTGTTCCTGTAACAAATAAAATAAATATGTTTATGGAGCATCGTAAACCATGTCATCGGAAAGTCTTAACAATAAATCAAAAATAAATATAATGAAATTTTATATTGCTGTAGAGGTATGCTACCCTAACGATACGTTCAGTAGATTATAAGGAATTACTTAGTTTAAGTTTGAAAACGAAGCTTGAGATTTTGCAATTGTGTTTATAGAAATGTAATCAAAGTATTTTAGAAAAAATAATGTAAACAGTATCATATTCAGATGCAAAGACTAAAATGTGTGCTATACATCGCTCGATCAAATGTTATGATAACTATTAGTCTAGTATAGTAAAGTAAAATAATGAAAGGTCAAGTCATCGAATCACTTTGGCATGCGAGCTAATATACTTGTATATATTAATCTTATAAGACACGT
>JAPMAF010001332.1:0-11300 GCA_026537445.1 Silvatares holzenthali
TATATATAATACCTCAACTTTTCAGGAGGGACAAGAAATTGATTAGTAAAATTATTTTTTTCTGTTTCGTTGATTTTTTACAACTTCGTTGTCTTTATAAGCCTTACTGATATTAAATACAGTTGTGGAAGAAACTGCAATATATTAAAAAATAAAAAGTTGCAAGATGCTCTTTAAGATACTTAGATACCACTAGAAGCTATTTTTAAACAATTTTCATCAAGTATTGCAAGCCTTCACAGATAGTTGCGGAGGGTTTCTATATAGAGTGGTGCGTCTAGAGAGAAAGAACTATTAAAATACATAACATCATGGCATTTTGCAATAGGAGTAGGTAGAGTTGTATATATGTATGTGTATATATATATATAAATCAAGTATAATTTAACAGTATTTCATTAGTGAATGAATACGCTGAACTGAAGTGCAGAATTAAAAATAATGAACAATAAAAATATTGATATATTGTAAACGACTTGCGTTTAAATGAAAAATGCAACATACTCATATGCTAATTGTATTCGGATGAATTACAAAAATTATACCTGTAACACTACACAATAATATAATATAAACAATTTTCATCAAAACAGTTTTGTTATAAAAATAATAATAATGCATTATTTCTTCAAAGAATAACAACAATTTAAACTTAAATGTATGTAATAATATCTGACTAAAACTTGGAACAAAGCAAAGGAGGTAATATTATCATAAAACATATAAAATCATTGTAATGTTTCTTTTCAAATAAAAACGATAATTAGATTACATGTGGTTATATAGATTAATACATTACATTTAACAACGATTCACTGACATTTAGAGTTTCTAGATTTAAACTTCAATAATGTTATAAATAATATTACCTATATTATTTTAAATGTAAGTAGGATACTATGGAAACTAATGTATACATAATACCCAACAGTCTTTTTTTGAAACTGGCCGAAAATTACAATTTTGATTATGCGCAATGAATGCACATTTATGTATGATATTCTATTGTGCAGACAAGCCACCCAAATCAAATTATTCCTGATACTCCTGCAAACAAAATAAATAGCGGCAAACTTTCAAACCCGTTCAAAGTATTACCACTATTCGATAAAGAAATATCTGACTTTGAGGATGTCTGATAATCATTCTTGTATTAGTAGTCAAAATCATATCATTGTCAAATGATTTTATGGGTATTTCTATTTTAAAACGCATGATGGGTAATGCGCTTACGTAAACGCTTGAGTTGTTAATTTTGACGCATTTCAACTAAGTTGACATTTTAGAAATGTTGTTTTTAATGAAGCATTTATTTGAATATTTATAATTGTATTTGTCACTTTTGATCCAATATTTTTCATAAAACTGTTTAATAATATGATTGCCATATTTCACTCATGGTTATTTTCATTAATACACTTTATGTGTCCAATACATTTTGAGGCAATCTCTCCCAGCTAATCCCAAAAAGGATTAATAATGATAACCATTGAACATATGATAATAAAAAAAAGGTTTTTTAAATAAACAGAAATAAATAAAATGAATATTAGGTGTTTGCCTGTACACAATAGATAATTCACGAATGTATTCTAAATATATTGTACACTATCTGGAATGAGTTTAACTGCATTTATTAAAAGTACAAGTGGGAATTAAGAATTGTAATTTTTGCTGTCGGTAAAGTATAATCTCTGCATAAATCAAGCATTTAAAACATAGATGTTATATGACACTAGCACAGAATTTTGTTCAGTAAAACTTATTAAAGTTGAGATATCATCATCTGCTCTCATCGTATCATAATGCATGACGATATGATGAATATACACATTTACTTGATATATACTTTTACAAATAAGCACATGAAGGTGTACGAGTACAAAACGATTTGTAACATTACCTAAAAATAATTGTTACAATAAAATCAATGAAATATATTAGAGAACATTTTGAGACGATATCGGATGCATTACTCGTAGAATGATATAATAAATAATACGGAATGAAAGTGACTTTAACTCTAAAAATAAACTTCAATACATCCACCATTTTCTTGCAATGCATTTTGAATGCCATCGAAATAAGTACCAATATTTCGTAGCCCAAAATTATAATTAACGACTTAGATAAATTATTTAACTAATGGTGCATTTCAGCAAGAATGACTGTATAAAATCCATTCCATTGTTACATATTTATACATTAGCTCTCTTTAAACACTTTTTGTAACACTCTTAACTAGAGATCAGACATATATCTAGGAATGGATCTTTGCTGCAATTAGTATGATGAACCAGTCGTTGCTTTAAAACAAATCCGGCTTTGAAATGAATTGATTGGTGCTTATTTCTGACTCCCGATCCCCACGTAGCACGTCTGTATCAAAGCAGCAACGGATAATCTAGATCCGTGGGTCATTGGTAGGCTCGGCCTTGACATCTGGCTCTGGCATCATACGCGGTGGGCTTCGTACCAGCTGGTCAAGCTCATCTCTGAAGTAGTTCTCAACCCTGGGTGGGGATGCAAACGGGCGGAAACATTCTCCATTGGGCTGCGTCAGCGACAGCGGCAGTGGGTCAAGAGCTAGCACGGAGGGCGGGGAAGAGCCCATGGGGCCTGGAGAGGCCGGCGGCGGAGAGCACAGAGGAGACTGTGGCACAGAGGGGCGGGCTGCCCCTGGCAAACCGCACACCTGCAGTCGCATGTCGTGAGCAATAGCGGCTGCTGCACTATTAGGTGACAGGCATACATCGCTTCCATTTCCATAAGTCGGCATTGCCATTGTCTCCTGAAATATTGTTCAAAATATGTCTTGTAAGATAGCACATGCTCACTATGCTTAATCTATCCATTATTAAAATAATCTTAATGTTTGGTTAATAAATATTTCTTCTAATTTTTAATTTAGTACTTGGTCATGGAGTTTAGTTGAAATGAATTAAAGTATTACAGTAGCTGTAATGTTAATCTAAAGTAGTAGTAGTGGTAATTTTGAAGTAAGAAAGATGTTATGCAATATCATTGTTGTACATATCTACGGACAATGAGGAATATAGTGGACAACTATCCAGCGAGGGTAGCTACATAGCGAGATAAATGAAAGAATTCAAGGAATTGAATTTGTTTCTCTTATATAATAGTAAGAGATGGAGCAAAATAATTTGTGCAGTGGACATTTGATGACCACCATACTTTGCTGAAATATTTATTTAACTACTTCAGTTTATATATCAAATTAAAAAGCTTAGGCTACCTTCAGCCTATATAACCTATTGTTACAAAATAGACAATTGACATAAAATAATAATAAATATAAACGTTGTTCCCTTTAGCAGTAACTTACATTTATGGCTGGATAGGCTGGCAGCGGTTCCTCTTTGATATGGTGAGAGCTGTGCGTATCACGGAAGACTACGGCTCTGATGACTCGACGGATATGTTCATCGGTCCACACGCCCAACAGGATGCGTTGTGGGCGTCCACGGCCCTTAGGTCTCAGTTCTGAAACGTCACCACCGTCAGCTACACGTATTCATCTCACCATCTCAACAAATGTGCGATTGGCAAGTCGCATTAAGTATGCAGTCTCTTAATGTCTTCATACAAAATGTAAATTATAACATCAATTTCAGATATTCAAGATTGATATGGACTTATGAATGTGTTTTCATTTATTAAAATGATTACAGAACTTATTCAAAACGTGAGTAATATATATGTATAGATAAAATAAAAACACACTATTCTTTCAAATAATGAATTCAGGGAAAGAAAAAATGAAATAAAAATTACAAGAATAAAATTATACATATTGTTGCGTAAATTAAAAAAATATGCCAAATAGAAAATCTCTAAACTGTTTTTAAAATGTTTAGAAGATATGTCCTTAGACTATGTGAAAAATCCTAGGGCATATGAGATTATATAAAGACAGCTATGGAGATGGGTAAATGTTTTGTAAACTTGACTACATTATTAAAATCACCAAATGTGTCCAAATATTTACATGTGATGTCTTATTAGTGGGTCCCTAAGTGTGACTATACTGATAAAATTGAATAGACAGATACACTAGTAGGAACATAGTGCAATGGTGACAGATTTAATAGAAGAAGGAAGATGTTTTCCAATAGAAGAGGACTGCATTATAAAGGTTACCCTGAAGTAAATATAAAAAAGATCTATGTTCGGTAATAGACCCAAAAACGGTCAACGAGGAAAAAACAAATGGCAAAATGTGTAAGGTTAACGTAATTACATATTATTTATATTTGTTTTAATAAATGAAGCATGGTGTCCTTAAATATTTATAATAGTTATAAAGAAAAAATTATCTTGAATAGCTGTCAATTGAATTTATTTCATCTTTAATTTTTAAAATTTTTTGATAATTTTTCTCTTAAAATGCTTTTCAGACAATATATGGAGCCTTTTTCGCAAGTAATTAAATATGTTTATTAGTACCTATTATATTGTACATTTGCTTATTACAATAAAAGAATAAAAATAAAAGCTTATGCAAGATTCAATTGCGCAATTAAGTAAAAAAGGCGAATGCGGTGTTTAACTAAATTAATTACTGGCGATTCCTGTGAATAACCTTGATTGTAAATTGGGAATATTATAAACGACTTTTATTTATTACCACTTTTGACATCACGAAATTTAAAAGTTTATAGAGGCCAGACTGATGTTGATAAATAATTTTAATTTTTGTTTACGCTTTTGTCGACAGATGGTGTCGATATATGTTTCTAATACCAAATTTGAGAGCAATATGTTCTGATAAATATAGGGGTGAAATATTATACTAAATATTTATTTATTTTACTAAAAAAATATTTGATTTAAATTTACACAGATGATACCTCTCTCTTTTTGTCCCTCCCTGGTATTCCCATGTTTTGCAATACATATAGCAATTCGCAAGTCAAAGTCTTTTGGGTAATCACGTCGTGTTGTGACATTTTGTTTGCCAACGATTCGGACCACATTGCAGGGTCCATCTTCAGGGCAAGTCTATCTGTGTAAAGAAGGCCTGCTTTCTTTACACAGACAGACTCACCCTGACTGCAATGTGGTCCGAAAAGTTGGCAAACAAAATGTCACAACACGACATGACTACCTAAAAGTCTTTGACTTACAAATCTTTTGGTCGTGAAAGCCCTAGAAAATACATAGCTAATGACTGTCTAAATGTAACTTAGCTCAACTGTCTTATATTGATAGTATATCAATGGAGCGTTATCTTATTTAGTAAAGCAATGGAATTATGCTACTTTTTCGAAAGGATAGGTAGAGAAGATCGAGTGCCACATCACTCTATCCTAACATTCATCCCCTGCGTCTTCCACGTTTATACATCTCATGTATGCTTTGTAATTTTTACGGCTATGAACAGAGCTTGGTTCATCAGAAAATCAGAAATTTGGTTGATGACCATGTTACTCGGGCGACCTCTTTGCCTCGTGGTTTCTACATTTGCGCCGTACATCTTTCGTACTATCAAATATGGAAGATGCCTCTCAGCATCCATTCACTATACATCAATGAAGTAAAACGTGTTTTGTAAAGAAGCTAGAGCTGAGAATCGGTCAATGAAATAATCAATCCTTTTATAAAGATATTGTAAAGACGATAAAAGAGCCCCGTTAAAAATATTATAAAAAATACTTTTCCCTAATCAACTTAGTATATTTCTTGCCTTGGTGTTAAACCGACAAATTATTTAGTGTATAATTTTTAGTGTCGAATTCTGTAAAAACGATTTTTAATAGAATTCGTCATATTGACTCCATCCTACTATTGTGAAATAAATTATATCAGCAAACTGTAACTATTGTGAAATAAATTAACTGTCTCAGAAAAATATTTGCTTTATACTCTACGTTAGTAATAATGGGAAATTGCAAAAAACATAGCTGGATAAGTTTATGATCAATTAGTAATGGCATGCTAGTTTCCATGTCATTGATCATAAACTATTCCTTTGAATACAAACGAGTTGTGCTCGTATAGGTGGAATACTCGTAAACTAAATACTTATAATTTCACACTGAACATTTTACTACATAAGTTTGACATATGTATACGTGTCATTCGTAAATTAAAATATCACAGAAAAACATACGCACGACAAAACATCGCTAAATGATATTGACGACTTAGTACAGCATATTCGCAATTGCATAAAACAGACAGCAAAATATATTTTTTGTAATAATCGCAAAGTTTTCCATATGTAGTAAATAATACAACAATAATGACATTGTTTAATTTTGCAAAGGAAAATGTAAAAACAAATTCAACAGCAGTATGGATGATTTTTTTTAATAAATACGAAAATAATGAGATAGCATTAGAGAGTGGTTTAAGTATAAGTTTTTCTTTGCAGAATACAATATAATCAGCTGTTAGATTCTTTTTGGGTTTGCGCTGAAATTTCATCGTACATGTAAGTGAAGAATTCAGTAAAAGATATGTATATCTCAAAATACCTGCTCCTCCATCGGCACTCGGCCCCAGCATGTTGTGGACCCTGTTGGCGTACAGCACGAAAGTCGGGTACGGTATGTCGTACTTCCTGGCGGCCTGCGATAGGGAGAGCCCTTCCTTCAGCACGGAGAAGATGGCCTCGGCCATGGTCTCCGGCCTCCAGGACTTGAGCGGGCCGCGCTCGCGGAAACGCAAATTGTGCACCAACGACTGGTTGGTGTTCCAGCACTTTTGCCACATTGATTGCAACTGGTATTGGTAGCTGTCTGCTGGAATGAATCGGAAACATTTAAACCATCATTAGTCTGCGCGATTGGTGTGTACACGACATTTATTAGTACAAAACATATCAATCGTAAACTCTAATCCAGCTTGTTCATATTCAATTGTAACAAAACAATACATCGGGAATAACGTGCAGTTCGCAAAAATTCGATCGCTTATAATTCGCAGACATAATGCGACGGACAACTCATTTGAAATACATAATAAATCATGTTACGGATATAGTGATAAACACAATAATTGATACAATGTACATATGATGAAATACTAAGTATACCATATTTAATGGCAATCTATAGAAAATATAAGTGAATAAAAAAAAATTATCTTATTAATGTTATGAATTGTCTTCTCATCAGTTGAATTTTAACCATCTGTGTTTGTACAATATAATCATTTATACGTGTTATAATTTTGTAAAGGAGTACAATAGAAATCAACAAATTGCAGTTTAATAAAATAAAAAAAAACTTTGTAATAATAGTTTATTTCAAAAGTGAAAATAATAAAAAATTAGAAGAATCCGGTCCCTTTGCTTCTAATTACAGATGCTAGACAATGAATTAGTAGTTAAATTATAATATATTTAACTTTGTTAAATGCTTTTGTCATATAAATAAGTAAATGATTCAGTCTGATGCGGTAAACTCACCGGCAATAGAGGAAGTAGATGCTCCAAGCCACACATGAGAGTTTTCCAGGAGCTTAGCCTGCAACAAAAGAAAAACAATTTGATAAGAAAATTAAAGTGAAAACCAAACAACAGAAGCATTCTACACACTTACTCATCAATTTCAATTTAATAACGTATGATCGAGTGAAATGTCGACCGTCAATCGTCATATTCAGTCCAAGATTCTGAGGGCCGCTGAAGGGCTGAAGACGCTATTTGTGATTCACAGTGACGAATTAGCGACTAACAAGGAAGGAATTATTAAAGATCTTTCAGTGAGATGGACAAGCAGCAGAAGGCAGTTTATTAAACGCAGCTCTGTAAAATGTTTTCGATGCAAATGAATTCACTGCCATTACACTCTCATACAAATCGTCAAAATTCGGTTTGTGTACAAAGTATCACAAATCCCCTGCATCGAAAGCGTAAAATAGGCAATTAAATCATCACGAAATTAAAACGTTTCGTTTTGCATTATTCGGTTTTCTGCAATATCCGTGTTTTTAAATACACACTGTTAACACGCGTAGCCGTCAGAGGCACGTTTTGGGAATGGAACTCACGAATACAATTGTCAAACGCAACATGGTTTTATGTACGCCAATATAAGGTACACAGAAACCTACACAGGGTAATCAAAATACGGATTGTCAAATATTTTTATGTAAGAGAGGTGTGACATTTTAGGATTATCTTCTTAATATTGAACCTACTCACTCTTATCTTCTTAATATTGAACCTACTCATCAAATTTTAGAAATAGAGTACTCCTTTCTGAATTTTTACCATCATAAAACAATTTGTGAATATATTCAAACATAGACTTTGAAGAAAGTAAGCTGAGAGTCAAGTGGATGCTAGAAATCAATATGTGCGAAATTAAGAATAGAGGTAAATATTATTTTTATTGGTGGATATTATAGCAGAATGTCTGGTTATGGTGAGATAAAAAATATTTTGTCATTTAACTGAGGTGGCACTCGATAAAAACGAAATAAATTAGAAATTTTTATTTGAATATGAGTAACACACTTGAAATTTCAAATGCAGCGTTTAATAAAACTGAATATTGAACATAAAAGTTACTATTGTTTGAGTTTGATGAATTAATGAAAAATCTATAGTTTCCGAACAATGACAAAATTATGTTAACTGTGTATTACCAACAACCCAGACTGTGCAATATGATGGTAATTAGAGCAAAATTGATATAAAGAGTGTTAATTAATTGGACATAGCTCTTCCAAAACTGTCGGTAAATTTTTGACAGTGAATCGCGCATCGGAAAATGAGTATCCAACTAACGTAATAAAACGTTCTTTACAGCAAATGAAAATACCTATTTTAAACAGCCAATAGTTTATTATTTACACATTGATGGAAAATCACCAAATTTTCAATATTTCTCAACCAATAGTGATTCATTCATTAAAATGAATACAATTCAAATGAATTTGCTAAATATTGTACAGTGCTACATACAGCGTTGTATATTATTCATTCAAAATCATTATATAAACTATTTGATGTAATGAAGGTAGTACAATTAAAAAAGTTTTATTCTAGTTAGCAACCAAATTATAATGTTTCTCAAATTTATTTAAAGTTACGTTGTCTATTCACAGTGGTAAGTTTTTAACCGAAACAGTCATTATGGGGAGTCAAAGACTTTTGGGTAGTCATGTCGTGTTGTGACATTTTGTTTGCCAACGTTTCGGACTACATTTCAGTGTCCATCTTCAGGGCGAGTCTGTCTGTATAAAGACGTTGGCAAACAAAATGTCACAAGACGACATGACTACCCAAAAGTCTTTGACTTGCGAATATTTTGGTCGTGAAAGCCTACGAAAATACTAGTCGTTATGGGATTCGTAACATTTTACAAACTAACAAAAAAAAAACATTAATTGAGAACTATGTTTAAACAAATTAGAAAATAAATTAGCTATTGTTAAATTTTACTTGAATGTAAAATAAAAATCTTTGTTATCAGGTATCTATGTTTAAAAATAGCTTTAGCTGCTTCCTTCACATTTTACTTCTTTAGTTTTTCTTGAAAAGTATTTTTTTCAGCCTAATTTGTTTATCTAATTACTGGACGTTTAATATATGTATATGCATAGGAGAGTTTCAAATAATTAGAAGGCGTATAGTATGTGCAACATAGAGTTGCCCGGAAGTTATGAATAACGAGAAAAGATTCTAGAACAGTACTTATATGTATAGGAGAGATTCAAATAATTAGAAGGCGTCTGGAAACTATGAATATTGAGGAGAGATTCTAGAATAGTACTAAAATAATTTATGATTTGATCGCTTAGCTCAGGAAATTCAACTTACTTCAAAACTTCGTGAATATTTGTGAGGTTACTTTCAAACCAATACAAAGTAAAACCAGAATATTGCTTTGATGGTTTATATATTTTTCCTGTTCGATTTTCTAGGTTTCCCGAAACCCTGTACGGCATTGTCCGTATGCTACAATCATCAAACTATTACATATTTGTATTTTTGTAAATACGCGTGCGAAAGAATTGTTTTAAGCGAAAAATTGTCGACGTTGTTCGTGGTCTGTTGTTGATACCACCGCGGTGGGTGTAAACTGTTGACATGTGTTCGCGCATTTTTATTTACACAGAATTGTGTAAAATTAACAGGGTAACTTTTTTCATTTTATCCTACACAATACAATGTAACTGTACTGTACTTCGGCACAAACACTTTCCACGTGTTGACTTTGTCATAGAATGCATATGCACCGATTGATACGTTGGTCAATATTGTAACATTAGGCAACTATTCTATTTCAGAGAGCCATAAATGTTAAAACATTATTTTGAGAAATGCCGATGAATATCGAAAGTTTTGAATTAAAGTGGCTGAATGATGAAATTTGTTGTAAGTTGTTGTGAATTATGAAAAACATTAAGTTACGTTCACAATACAATACAATACACCATAACGCCGTTTCCCCGAAGGGGTAGGTAGAGAGGATCGAGCGCCATACCACTCTTTATTGGCATACATCACTTGCCTCATCCACATTCATAAATCTCATGCATACTCTGCGATTATTACGAATACGAACATCGATTAGAATTTGGTTAATCTGTTCATGCCATGTTTTCCTTGGACGGCCCCTGTGTCGCATGCCTTCAACATTCGCATCGTAAATTTTCAGTACCAATCTCTTGGTATCCATTCGTTCAATATGCCCAATTCGTCTCAAGGAATTTCTCTTCATTTTATCAATAACGCTCGTACCCGCTCCACACTCTTCCCTTATATCTGCATCCCTTACTCTGCTGTACACTGTTTTACCACACATTCTTCTAAGAGATCTCATCTCAACAGATTATTTCATTCCTTCTCTGCCATGTCCACGCTTCCCCTCCGTGTATCAAAGTTGGCACCAATACTCCGTTATGCACTGCCATCCGACCTCTTCTTGGCTAGCTTCTTGTTTGAATTTGAGGAGGGTGGTAGAACAACTGAATGTAAAATAAATGTTGATAATGAGGAATTAAAACAAGTTGAGGAATTCGTATATTTGGGAAGTATGTTCACGAGAGATGGTAAGTGTGAAAGTGATATCGAAAAGCGTGAATAAATTGAATGGTGCACTAAATGCTGTAAGTAACGTTCACACTTTAAAATACTTCTCATATCTGTTTTTTGAATAATGATAGTAGTTTCCATTATTTTCTATATTCAATGAATTTATATATTATTGTTTATTTATTTAATGAACCATTTCTAAAGCGCTATTTTCGTGAGAAAATCACCTTAAGAGCGCTGTACATTGTTACTTAAATATTTTATTAACATTGAATTTATATAAAGT
>JAPMAF010001334.1:0-11298 GCA_026537445.1 Silvatares holzenthali
ATGTGTGTGTGTATATATTTATACTTTCGCGATTAATAAATAATACATTAATTATTTGAAATGAAATTTTTGATGCCGGTTTGATCGGTTTAGAATTCCGCACGATTTGTGCCGATTTTTTATGTACTTTTACAACTATTACTATTTTCAAATGTAAATGTAGAGCTGGAGACGAACGAAGCGCTGCTGCCATGTGGCTAGCGCATGCGCTTCCGCTAGTCCAAAGTCAAATCATTTATTAGCTTTAGGCACATATGTATTACGCTTGGCTTCGTCATCACAAGGTCGTATCGTAAAAAATATACAGAATAATTTAATATTACAATATTAGAAACACACACATTGCAGCGCTCTCGATGTGATATTCTCATGTAAACGGCGCTATATAAATTATACACGTTAACAATACAAATACACATCAATCAATTTTTTTTTTGCGTCAGGTACATATGCATTACCCGAATAGTAATAATAATAATATATTTATATAGCGCCATTTCGTAGACATAGTCCACTACAACGGCGCTTCAGTTAACATAATTACATAGCATAAGTACATAACTGATTATCTATTGTGCAAAAACGACGATATCTACAGAGTACTTATTTCATAGATACTAGTTGATATTGGACATTGGCAATGACACAGTGGATTCTCCGTATGAGCATATATAGTAATGTGTCTTCAGAAGCCGTCGAAACTCGGTCATGCACGAAGCATTTCTAATGGACGATGGTAGCGCATTCCACAGGAGCGGTCCAACCACTTAGAAAGCTCTATCGTAGTAGTGCGCTTTATTTATATGTGACAGAATGGTGACTTTATTTAGTGCATCCGAGCGTGATGAGCTGAGCGTGAGCTGCGCACCACTGAGAATGTTTATAGCTGCTAACCACTGAGAAACCCAGCCTCGTCGTTACAATTCTTAAAGTAAGAATCCTTCATATCTTTTTCAGGTGTGGCCCGAGGACGGCATACTGCGAGAGCATTTGATGACTTTGCACAGCCTGCAATCGGAAGACGAGGCTACCATCGGGGAAATACTCCACCGCTCGCAGAAACCTTACTTGTCTCTGCTGGTGCACTGTGAGTTCTGCCAGCGCCTCTACTGCAGCGTCTCCAAGGCAATGAAGCATCAGAAGTCGCACCAGACCACGTCCAACTACGAATGTTCCGAGTGCGAGCTCATGTTTGGTGGGTACGACCAGGCTGAAAGGCACTGGGAGCGGGATTGCCAGTGGGCGCAAGGCAAATACAACTTCAAAGTCTCTAAATGTTACGCTTGCAATGTCTGCTTCCATAAGTTTGATACCATGGAAAGTCTCTACAAGCACAGGTAAATGCGGTTTATTTTTTTTAACCTGAGCCACATATTGAAGAGGGGTAATGTGGCAACCAGACTTCCGAGCACATTTTATGGTTTTGTGAATACCCGTCCATCAGGTACAGCAGACAGGAGCTTATCGCTGCTGTTCCTACTGTCTTTACCAGTCCTATTGGACATGCACACTAAACTGGTGGTCTCTCCCAGCAAATACTTGACTTTTCCAAGATTTCGTCAAGTCTCTAGTTAGCTCTGTTTTCCAGAGAAAAAGTTACCCTTTGCCTGATGATTATTTCGTAATCCGTGAGGGTATCTTTATGCTACCCTTATCGATTGCTACTTTCGGCACTGCACGATGCAGGGTCATTGAGTTGAGAGCTCCTTCAGGACTACTCTCTCGTTCGGGTAACGAGTCGAGAATTTTAACTGATGTGCGTATTGATGGGAACTTGATTAGTTTCTGGATTTAATGCGGTCGGGCATATGGTGGAAGATCAGGAATAAATACTTTTGAAATTTGCAGGTTTTTTTCTATGGCCATGGAATTAATGTCCCGTTCCTCTATTCTATTTACCTAAAATTGATTTACTATGGTGAGATTAGTCTGCTCTTTCTTTGTCTTTTAGAATCTATTGTTGGACATACATATCCCGTTTGATCCTCCATAAATCGAAGCAGACTGCATCCATTTCGTTTGTCTTTTTACGCCCAACCATTTAGTCTGTCTCCCCAACCTCTTCAAGGTTACTATTCCAAAAGCATTTTTTTGTCCAATGAGAATCAGAGCACCTGGCAACATGTCCAACCCAACTTCATTGATTATTTTAGTTGATTACTTATCCATTAATTTGTCTTCTTATCTCTCAATGGAACCCCCCACGTTCAGGGAGGATGCCGAGTTAATTTGCTCACATTTCCCAAAGCCACTTATTGTTGCCACTCTTCACCGAGAAGTAGTTTTGCAGTCAGATTCGTAGTGTTATGCAAAATCAAACTACCTCGAGATGACCTCGAGGTTTTAATACAACGATAACAAAAACACACCCCATCTATTCTTAATTTTTTTCTGAGGCTATATTTATTTGATTTGGGAAAAAATATATGTTGATAAATAATGTTTGAAATTTGTGATCCTCAGGTATGAGAACGAACATTTCTTTTTGAAATGCAGCGAGAAAGATCCATTTGCATCAGAAGACGGCGAAGATGTGGAGGTATTGGAAGAGTATCTTTTGGAAAATATGGAAGATGAACCTTTGGAAGAGATGATTAATGAAAACAGAACACACAAGGATAGAATGAGGAGAGCTAAAGCGCCAAAGAGAGATATATATCTTGTCTACCAATGCGAGTTATGCGGATATGTCTGCAAACAGTTATCGGAGTTGCTGGCGCACAGGGAAGAGGAACATTCTACTCTGCTTTGTCAAGTTTGTGGTGAGGTAAACGATTTTATTAACAAAAAAAACCATTCCATTAAATGATTGTATTCGTTTGACTCCCATATATGAAAACAGCGCAGAGTACTAATTCTCTGATGAAATGTAATTGAAAACAATTTTACTTTGGCCTTACTGGATTGCGCTCATTCCAAAACACCACTCCGAGCGTATAAGCGTGATCCCTTTCAAAAAGTGTGATAGCTCGAAGCACTGCCGACCTATAACATCCTTAGACGCTATACAAGAGGTGGCAGACTCACGGACAGGGTAGGATTAACATGGTTGTTGAAGAGGCTCATGGTAGAGACGAGAGGAAGCGCAGTCAAGCAGTCTGGCACAAGAATGATTTAGAGAATGTATTATCATACACTCTATATCAACTGTGAAAGTGACGGGTAATACCATTATATGTGATTCTTTTAAACAACTCGGCTCAAGGAATCAGCGATGCCAGTTTCTGAGCGTATCTTCCATGAAAATATTAGCAGAACAAGCAGATTATCCTATTTATATATTTCACATTATCAGATTATATATTTCACATGTTTATATATTAGGATAAAAATTGTGATGCAGTTAAATACTAATATCTTTTCAGATATCTGAGGACCAAATATCTTTCGCTAAGCACTTGGAGCAACATGCTAAGCCCAAATTAGATACAACTGCAGAAATAATAATTTAAGAACTTCTCTCTTCTGTACAACTATATTATATTTAACGCATATTCATTGTGAATTTGAGTATAAGAAAAATAAATGATTCAATTTTAACACGTGCGTTTAGCAAATTTTACCTTATCAGTAGGCGGCATCACCAATTGGCAGAAATACAGGTAACTGGCAGATTCTCCGTAGTTACCGCACTCATAGCGATACTTAGCCAGTCTATACATGCTATCAATCATCTCAATTTTGAACTGTAAAGAGAATTAAAATATTTTAATGTAAAAACCTATGCTGTCAGATCACCTTTTTTTAAGTGAGTATCTGCATAGGACTTCCACCGAGCTGGACATATCACATCCAAGGATGCTTTGCAGTGGGGGTTATTGTAATGATAAGGAGTTGATACGAGTCTTGAAGAGAACAAAGTTGTAATGGGAGGGAAACACAGAAGCTAACGAGTCGTTCCACGGTAGGGCAGACTCGCAAAGAAATGATTTAGACAGCCTGTCAGTTCTCATTCGGGATATGTCCACCGCAAATTAATGATGCGATATGACATGTTTTGTGGCTTTACCAAAAACAGTAGCCGGAGGTATCAGCGCTGCTAGTTCCAGGGAACATCTTCTGTGATAATACCTATAGAACAGAGCATTCCCACCCTTCTATACTCCTGTATGTATGTATACTCCAGCGACTGAAGATCATTTGTTAGTGCTGGATCACTTATCAGGAGGATGGTGCGCTTCTGGATGGAAGGTTTTATATTTATTGGATGATTTTATATAGCGCTGTTTCACGATTGAAAATCACCCCAAGAGCGCTTTACAAATGTGCATTTATATTAAACTATATGTACGACCAAAACATCTTGTGCAATTCATATTATCTTAAAACAGAACAAATAATTCCAAAAAAAAAATACTGGAAATTGACATGATAAATGTTTGTAAAAGTATATAATATAGTTTAATGTACATTATAATATAGATAATTGTATATTTGATGAGGACCAAAGAAGAAAAAACACTGCAGCTGCCAAGACACAATGTCAGCGCTAGCTCTGTCTGTCCTCCCTTGAATTCCTCCGATTGATTCGTTTTGCACAAGATGTAATAATCATTTAAGACTGCGACAAATTCAATAGATTGATATTATATAAATGTTTCATAAAGAATATAAAAATATGTAGTCTAATAACATATTACAAACAAGATTCTTTCTAATCTTTCAATAACCTTAAATAATGATGGGCTAGACATGTCTGTAAACAAACTAATGGGAGATATGGATTCAAAATATTAAAGAAATATATAAGAATAAGTTCATTCAAATCAGTTTGAATATGGCTCCCAACAAATGGAGGTATTATCTTGATACATACATACATAACATTGTGCAAAGTCCTGATAGAAGTAGGCAGAGAGAATGGAGTGCCACCTTTCTCTATCCTGCTAACACACCTCTTACTTTCACCACATTCATACAGGTGTGATTGACGAAGCACTTAACATTGCATTAATTGTTGAGAAACATGCTCCTGCCAAGTTTTTCTAGGCAATTGTGAACATATCAACAAATGTCTTTTAACATAACATGTCCAGTGAGTCTATGACCGAATCATGTTGAATTTATTAAATAAATAGAATTTTATCAATAATAGGGAACCACAAATTAACTGAGGAAAAAGTGAAAAATCTTTCAGATCTTCTAATATCTTCGTCTAATTGCCGAAGATGCCCAAATTGAAAATTTTCAAGAGTTTCAAAAACCTACCTCAGATTCATTGGTGGTCAAATAATTGATCAACATCTTGGAATCTCTCATGGTCTCCATGGTCTTCATAACGTCGTCTCTTCGCATGAGACGGAGTACGGGGTCTACAGCATCTTGCAACTCCTGAAGTTGCGTTAGGATTATGTTACGACGAGACTTGATTTCCTGAAAATTCAAATTCAAGTGGTTTCAAATTGATGAACATTCTTATTCATTATTTATTGGATGACTTACAGTTATTTATAACAACCAAAAACATCTCATATATTTAAATTATCTTATTACAATAAAATACTGACATAACAAATGCTTAAAACTATATAATATGAAGTGAATATATAGTGAAGTATTGGAAACACAAGAAACAACTAAACAAAGGTAGACATGGAAAGCCTCATTTACATTTTGATTATTATTTTGTACGAAGAAGTTATTTCATTCTTAATGAGTATTATTTATTACATGGATAATTTATTAAGCGCTGTTTTCGTGAAAAAATCACCTGAGGAGGGCTGTACAGCTTTATACTTAAATATCTTTATTGTAATTTTTTTCATTTGGCAGATTTTACGAAATTTTAGTCACAAAATGTGATAGAACAAAATAAAGAAATATAATGTTATGCTGATTATGATGTATTTAATTCTTGACGGTTGTCTTGTGAAGATCCGGGGTAATCCTCCTTATTCTCCTCGGTGTAGTTGATGTCAATGTCTTCCAAATAGGTGCCCAATATTGTAACGTTTTATTTAGATGGAATTATTAAATACATATATATGGAAAATACCAAAGAACAGCACTGCAGCTGCCAGACGCAATGTCGGCACTCGCTGTCAGCTCGTTGTAGGTCTCTGAATACTTCAATGTAAAGGGTAATGATGAAAAAATAGCGTTGATGAAATCTTGATCCTGGGTAGTTTCGATGAAAGGCAATATATATGATGAAACCAGGGCAGTAGTCTTCGTGGAAGATTTGAGAGCCGCCGTTGACCATCGGGTGGTTCTTCTGCCGCCATCTCTCCTGTACACTCCTACCCGAATGTGCAGCACTGTCTGCAGCCTAAGTCTTCAAATAAGTCGAAGTACAGTCTCAGTCCTGCTCAGTCTTGGATTCTATGAAGCCATGACATCTCACATAGAGCGTGCCATCGGTCCCTCCACACATGAGACATTACTGAGGTAGGTCTATAACATCGGATGATGCTATAGGGAAAGGAGGGATTTATTAATTCGATTCTTAAGGAGACCCATATTAGGAAGGAGGAAACACAGTGCATGACAACGCATTCCACAATCGCCATCTTCAAATATTTTGATACAACTGTTTTTTTTTTGTCTTATGCTACACATGAGACACCATGACATCAACATCTAACTGGGTCTGTAAAATTC
The DNA here is from genome assembly GCA_026537445.1 of Silvatares holzenthali. Lineage (NCBI taxonomy): Eukaryota > Metazoa > Arthropoda > Insecta > Trichoptera > Pisuliidae > Silvatares > Silvatares holzenthali. Next base: position 6,601 of record JAPMAF010001334.1, read on the forward strand.
ACTGCAATTGCACATGTAAATGCTGTTTAGCAGTCGGAGGAGGGATTGAAAACCTTGTTATTCAGTTCTAGTCACGAAACATGGATAAATCCATTTCATGTGACTTGCAATACTGAACGGTGGTATTGCTCCAAGACGATACAAGATCTATCACTCTTCCAGTTTAGAGTGGAATGTACATTTTTAAATACTTTTTTATGCTGTTTTTTTAAATATATTTTAACACACATTTATAAAATTTGAATTGAATTGCATTTTTTAAATTATTATTTTTTTTTACTCCGGCGGGATTCGAATCCGCGATCTCCAGCGCTTTGGTCAAGTGTCTTAACCAATCGGTTATTAGGTCGACTACTGTTACTATATACTGTTTGTTAAACAAAAAAATAAAATAAATCAATAAAAATAAATTAAATACTAGTTTTGTCTTGTTCGCCGCTAATTACGATTACTGAAACTAAATAGTGTTGTCACTGATCTAGATTTTGAGTAAAATCATTTATTGAAATGCACAATATTGAGGGTAGTCGCATTCTCGAATTATGTCCTTGACAACGTTCCGTAATTCTTACCTCTGGAATTTCTTCATTAGGATATAACATTCTGCGGATATCGATAACATAATCGATCATATTAGTTTTACTCAGGATATCTAATTTCGCTTGCAGCAATTCGTTTTTGTCGTATATCTGAAAGCAAACGAAAAACACAACGATAATTCCCGCGACCAAACTCAGCAAGTGCCATTTATTAAATATACGTGTTTCGCTGACATCGATGATGCATCATTGAGGTTAGGACAAATTTGACATAAGGAAAGTTAACTCACGTATTTCGCCGCTAAAAACTCCAAAAGAGGAAACACCATATGACGGTCGAGGTATTGACCGTTTTTAAAGGTCAGATCAAATTTTGAATAGCTCATTTTGACGATCAATTATTTGCGAAACGTGTAAATATCAAACACGCATTCGCCCGGCAGACGTCAAGCCAAAAAGGTTCGCTTTATCTATGGGTAGCTAGAGATGTGCAAGTCACTGTTTGGTGTGAAACAAATATAGCTCAAAAAATCCTTTAATATTTGTTTTCTTATTATTATAGCCATTATTCACTCGGGATGTTCTCAGCCATTACACAGACCAAACTCACAGATATGAGTAGTCATCATTTCATCCTTCTTATTTATGGATTAATTTACAATCCAAAAATGTTGGAGTATTGATTTAACTGCTCCCTTTAATTATTCCCGTGTACGTAAACTTGATTTATTTCATATTCCATATGCCAGAACCAATGCAATCAATCAGTTGCCTTCAGTAAGGGCCCTTCGATTACTTAATGAATCACCTAGTAATATTAATATTTACCACTAAATTTATTATATTTTATTAAATATAATAAATTTAGTGTCTTTAGTGATGTAGTCCAACGTAGTTGGTAAATGTAAATGTTACTAAGTGATTCGTTAAATGTCAATGTTACTAAGTGATTCGTTATATGTAAATGTTACTAGGTGATTCGGTAAATGTCAGTGTTACTAGGCGAAACGTTAAAAAACATCATTTTTAGACCTTCATATTGCAATATAGATTAAATGTTTTTTGTTAATTTTCTGCATATTCATTGCCTATTTTTATGTAAATTACATATTATTTTCATACCATTAATTTTATTATCATACTCATTATCCTGCTACTGTTACAATATTTAAATTTGATTGTTAATTATTGTATTTTCCTTTGTGCTTATAAATACTGTTGAAAAATAAATAAATAGTCCAATGTTTTAAATTTAATTATAAATTCGTATATCTGGGAAGTATGTTCACGAGGGATGGTAAATATGAAAGTGGTATCGAAAAGAATGCGTAAGGCAGGGAATAAAGTGAATGGTGCACTAAAAGCTATTGTATAAACAAAAAGTTATCCAAAAGTGGTAGGATAGCAGTGGATAACGGAGTATTGGTGCCAACTTTGATGTACAAAAGTGAAGCGTGGACATGGTAGAGAAGAAATGAAAATAGAATAAGTGCCGTTGAGATAAGATCTTTTAGAAGAATGTGTGGTAAAACAATATATGACAGGGTAAGGAATTCAGACAAGGAAAGAGTGTGGTGCGAGTACGAATTTTATTGATAAAATGAAGAGAAACGGTGCGATGACGTATTGTATTGTAGTTATAAAAAAAATATTTCACAAACTTAACCAAAAAAACATTATAGGTTTAATGGAATTATTACTACGGCTTTACGAAGATAAGAAAATAATTGGAAGATTAAGATGATGTTTGACTTTTTTATGTGTTAACTACTCATGAGGCACCACGACATCACTATCCGTCTGGACTGTAACATTCATTCAAATGCTATGTGGTAGTAGGAGGAGATAATGATAATCTGGTTATTTAGTTTTAGTCACGAAACATGGATAAATCCATTTCACGTGGCGTAGGTAGTATTGCTCCAGGGAAATACAAGATCTACTTCTCTTTTCCAGTCCAGAGTAAATGTACATATTTTTTTATTAAATACGTATTTCGCTGCATTGATTATTTTAAGTATATTTTTACATATATGTTTTCTGACATCTGAATCGAAAATACAAGTATAAAATATTTTAGCTAATTGAGAGAAAAAAGATAAAATGTCTATTGCGAAAAAAAAAACAAACTTTACTCTAATGCATTACTCTGGAATAAACTATCACATACCGTTAGAAATTACTCAAACATGACATTCCAATCGTTAATAAAGACATTCAATTTCTTATGAATAGTCAATCAAAAACATTAAATACTAACCATCAATTATAACATAAAGTTTACTTTTTATCGTTCTCGTGAACATATATGAAACGATGTCATAAAAATATATTATTATTGTCAATATCGTGTAATTTTCAATACGATGACAGTTATCATTAAATTTGTTTTTTTTTTTAGATATTGGATTAAGGCAAAAATTTATATTTCTGATTTTTTTACGAGGGATAGAAAATTTAAAAGAGGCATCGAGAGCCGTGGGTTAACTAGATAGAAGGAGAGGCTATATTTGCTTTTATTGATCAAAAAACCATACATCTGGAACGGGAAGAGAAATTGTCAAACCAGGGATCTTAGAATGCAATTTAACTAGAACTTCTAGTTATATCGGCATTAAGCATTTCACAGCATTTAGAAGATTTTGAACGTATCATCTAATTTAAGCCTAAAATTTTGGGAAAATTTGGTATTCCATATGTCTGACTCATAAAGAAAGCCAAATATTTCAACATTTATAAAGAGATAACAGATTTCAGTTCAATATGGCGTAATATTAAATTCTAACACCGCTGTGTAATAAGTGGTTAATATCAATAATACAAACAGAACCAGTTACTCCATGGAAACATTCCAGTACAAACAGTTCTAGCCCACAAAATTCCTTGGTATTTCATTGCCTTTGAATTCACAGCTACTGAAATACAGTCGTTCGTCGAAACGCTGCAATATTTATTAAATCACTATTTTAAACATCATTATGAACTATAGACTAGGGTTTCATAGATAATTGTGAAACATATATGACATTAAATAATCGTACACTTGACAGCCATATATTGTAAAAAAATTGTCTCACCATCCGTCGTCCGTCATTTTTCTTTGTCGCAAAGCCGAAAAGTTTTAGAAATTCTCGGTTATTAGTCGCATATCAACTTCGAAAATGGGTGACGGCAAACAATGGGAGCGAAGACCTTTGCTGCGAGGAGCCTACACGACGTATGACACCGAAGAAGCTACCAATACGCAGGAAGAAGAGGAATATACCCAAGGTAAAAATAATATCCTTTCCAATCGCGGTGTTTTGACAGATGATGATTCATTTATTCGTGCATTATTATCTGATATGCGTATTTGTTATTAGCGGCGGACATTGCCCGTTGTATTGCAATTAAAAATATCTCGAACACTTTGTTTCCATAGTCTCGGACCGCTTTCAGAAAGCGAGACGATTTCCTCTCGATGATTATTTACAAGAATCATAAAATTGTTTATATTTAATGATAAGCTTGTGTCAACAATTTTTATTATTTTCATTTCTCGTAATGCATAATGTCAAAGTTGATTCAATAAAACTCTATTCGCTATGATAATTATAAGCTTAATATAATCTTCATAAAAATTATAACATTTGTTATTCTGCATCTGCTTGCTAAGTCTTCATCGACTTTGTATTTATATGTATTAGTAATATTGAATAATCACAATTCTGACTCATAATTTGGTGACTTATTTAACACTATTACTCCCACTTCAGCCATATTGTTTCCATTAATAAAGACAGTGGAGTCTCATTTATTTATTTAAGAAACAGCAAAGTACGAGGTGAAAAAAATATAACAAAGATAATAAAAATTACACGCAACATTAAACAAAGATACGAAGGAAAGTATGCTGCTTATTGTATGCAGATGATGCAGTGCCAGTGGCAGATAATGAAAGCTATTTGCAAGCGTTAATAACCAATGTATATGTGAGGTGTAAGGATAGTGATCTGTTAATAAATGGTAGCAAATCAAAAGTAACGGTATTTGAGAAAAATGACAAAGTACAATCCAATACACCATCACGCCGTTTCTCGTTTTCGAGTGCCATACCACTCTATCCTGGCACACATCTCTTGCCTCATCCACATTCATACATCTCCTCATGCATACTCTG
>JAPMAF010001335.1:0-11295 GCA_026537445.1 Silvatares holzenthali
AACGCTTATTGACGTTACCCGGCTGTCGCGGTAGTCAAAAACGCTTATTGACGTGACCCGTCCCGAAAGGGTTAAGGAAAATGTGCAGAATGACCCTAAGTGGTAGGATAAGAAATGAATATATCAAATACGAATGCCAATTACAAATAACAATCATACAACAGAATGAAAGTTGGATGTTTGCGATAGTTTGGACATGTTGAACGAACGGCAAATAAATGAATATTAAAACAGATCTGCAGTGCAAATGTGAATGGCAAAGTGGTATGTGGAAGACTTAGAACTTGACAGGAACATGTTTCTCAAATTCTTAATGGAGACAATGGTAGGAACTTCAACAACTACATGAATGTAGAGGAAGCAATATATGTATGTCAGGATAGTAGGAAATGGCACTTCATTCTCTTTGCCTACTAGAAAAGGTTTTTTGCATTGTATCGTGACTGGAAATGAGAAGTTGATATATTTTGATAATTCCAAATGTAGGCGCGATCCGGCAAAAACCATTCACATAGACACCAAAGCGGAATATTCATGGCAAGAATGTAATACTCCGTATATGGTGAGATCAGAAAGGCATAGAGTATCATTAGCTAACAGAACCCATTACTGCACAACTACACAACAGCAATAGATTCAATCTAATCTAAACAAAGCATCGTTCAATAAGCGGCTAGAAAGCACAACAAAGGTATTAAGAATATACCTTAAGAGCACTTGACTGGGACATTATTATTAACATGGATAACTTATATGGCGTCATTTTCTTAAGAAAATCACATCAAGGGCACTGAATCACATTTTACGCCACTCGTCATTAAACCAAACATTAATCCATCCGATTATCACTTATTCAGATCGATGGCTTTTGGGCCACAAACTTTAAGGCAATTTTTTTTATTACTTCAATATTTTTGAATGAAAAAAAAATGGCTCAATAAATGAATCACTTCAAAAGGTGAGTCGATTTTTCGTCTCAAAAATCGATGATTTTTCGTCTCAAATATAATAACCACCAGACAGATGAGTAAAAATTATTATTTTGACAATAGCTAGGAACAGCAAATACTTTGATATGTGTACTTTTCAAGTTTTTCACAATATAAGCTTTTTGGAGGACGATTTGAAGGGGACTTGATAAGAAATGATGAAACTCATTTAAAAAATATACCTATGAAAATAATGTGACTGGAAGAACTTGGTCCAGAATTCCGCTTCAGACATCTTGCTGGGAACGTAATCTCCATGCTTTTTTCTGACCGCTGGATAAGTTTTGAACACAGATTCTATGATGTCTTGTGTGAGGTTATATTTCAAGCCGTTACATCCGTCAGTTTGCGGCTTGATATCGGCGAGGAAGGCACCCGACACTCCTGAAATAATTGCACAGTTTAACATAGATATCACAAATATAATCACAACATTCATATTAAGATAAAAAAAAATATACCTATTTCCTGTTTCTCAGCTTGACTATCTGTATACTGTTTGATGGTCGGTGTGTTCCAATACTCTTCACTACTCAATACTTTGGTGATCACAAGGTCCTCGTATAGGTGTTTGAGGGTAGGGTGCAAAGACAGTAATCTGAAAAATAAAATATGACACAATTGAGAAGCGGGCAGAAACCACAATGAAAATATATATCTGAAATAAAATTTGCATCAATGAAAAGTAATATCACTCAAATGTTCATGACTGGATTTTCAAGCCTCATGAATGTCGAATTAACAGTTTGGCTGCCAACAATATCATGTAGGTATACCTAAAATTGCCATGAAAAATATTGTAGTTTCGTGAGTTTTTAATTATTTTTATTCATTCATTCAGTATTTTTAAGAGGGTTTATAAAAATATACTAAGGGTATCGAAGTCCAGGGGTTTCAAGAAAATGCAAAGATTTATTGGAAAACTCGGTTCCAGACGTTAATGTGAAAAAGAATCGTTTTCACTTTCCATTACTTCATCATCCGAGGAATCACTATCAATTGGCCTTCTACGATTGGAAAACACTGGTTACGCTATATTACTGCTTCCGTCACTTTTAATATCATTACCATCAATGTTCAAAAGATTGTCGATTTCGCCATCACTTATTCCCAAAAAATTCACTCAGCCCATCCAAAGATTCACTCAACGTATCTGACATTTTAGGTAAAGATTTTTCGAAAATTTAAAAGTTTGTATGAAAATCATGAGTAATTACACTTTATAAGATAATTATAAATAAATTACAACACCGTTTGATTGACAGATCGAACCGTGCAAAACAATCAGACGAGCGTCAATTTCCGGAGTTCCGCAAAAAAACACGAATCGACGAAAATCCACATTCGGCAATTTCAGCAAAAACACGAATCGACGAAAATCGACGTTCGGCATTTTAACGGTTAATGATCGAAAATCATCTTCAGCAATGAAGCCCATTTCACACCAAATAGGACCGGTAAACAATTAAAATTATCACATTTGAGCCAGAGAATATTAAAAGCCGAGGTATCTTAAAAAAATTACTATTTGAGGGGTACACTGTTACCAAAAGATGTCATTTAACCTTATTTCTTAGAAAATTGTTGCAAAATTAGTTTACGGTGAATTCCAAGCGCTACGACTACTTCTTTCCCAAACTTAATCATATTGACATAGAGGATATTTAGTTTCAACAAGACTGATATGACATACTGACATAAAGTGGAGTAATGAGTCCATAGGGTTTGTTATCTTAGTGTTTGTTCAGGTATCATTTTGTTATGATTTTACGACTGTTTAATTTAGGCGCAGTTCTTTGCTCATGCTCTCTCAATTCTCCTATTTCAGCCATGGCAGGAATACTTTTTGAGTGTGTTTGCAGGATATTGAAAAGATCCATGCCATTGCCGAAAAATAATTTTTATTGTTTTGTTTTTGTCACCTTATCTTATCTTAATTATTTTGGTTCTCACACATTTGTATTACAAGTCAGGACAGAAATTAACATTCCTAGTATTTTACTATCACAGTGTTTTTCTGTGTGCTAGCCATTGATAGACCGAATGAATAATGTGTTAAAGGACTAAATATCAATACCACACAACACAAGTAAACGTCAAGCTGTTGTGGTCCAAATTAAATGAATGTTTAATATTAAAAAAATTAACTATAACTTGACCTGCTCATCAATGGTATCTCAGTTTTTTGTGGGGATTTAAAAAGCAAAGTGTACACCAATAAACTATTCAAGGCCTAAAACACAACACAGAGATATGCCCATTGAAAATGTTTTATTTTGAACATTTATGAGTAAAAAATAATATTCAAATGTTCATTATGGCTGATTTTATTATACTATGATGGTAAAATTTTTCGATGACATTTTAACCATCATAGTATAATAAAATCAGCCATAATGAACATTTCAATAATATTATATTTCAATCATAAATGTTCAAAATAAAACATTTTTTTTTTATTTCTAATTCTATTAGTTTACTTTCCTGCGTCCGAAATGCTGGACCCCATATTTGGGAAAAATTCTTCATAAATTGTTGACAATGAACATGAAAGCGTGAAGTAACCTCGATTTATATGTTAATGCAATTATTCAACCTTTCCTTGGCAAAATGCCTATTATTACAAGTAATACAAAATCTATATTTATATATTTGGCTATTTAATGTTTTTATATTGCTGAGAGCTATGATTTATTCCAAAAAATTGTCAAATCTATTAAAACCAATAGACCACGCTGGCTCGGCCATTTACACTGAACGGATGATCCGGAACCGACTAAGAGTGATGTCCATTAATCTAACGAGTTAAAGGAACGTCACCAAGCCTAGAGACTGCAGTGGCTTGATGGAGCAGTTCAAGGCTGTTGTTATTTAGACGAAAGAAATTGTTTTTTGCAGGTAATCAAGACCCACCGGATTATAGCGAAAGCTAAAAGAGTTGTGTATAAGGTGTGCTGGTTGATGTACAAATGCGTGCATGATGTAGCACCACTGCATCTCAAGGAATTGTGTTCCCGATTCCTCTGAATGACCGACGGTGCACGCTCAAGTCGGCCTCCTCAACGGAACCAAAAAGAGACAACAAAATAAACTTTGCGGAGCGAGCATTCTCAGTGGCGGAGCTAAAGGCCTAGAATGCTCTCCCAACGTCAGTGTGAAGCAGTCCGTCTGAGATGATTTTTAGAGGCCGATTAAAAACACACCTTTTTACAATATGGTTCCCTGAACAATAACAAAAATTATGTGCAGCGCCTTTGAGGTGATTTTCTTATGAAAATGGCGCTATATAAGTTATCCATGTTAATAATAATAATAGTGCTAAAAATGATACATAATTTTTTTTTTTAAATTTTATTTGGAAAACAGTAACTTCAATATATGTCACCTTTTCTTCAGTTATTTTAAAGTTCTTTATTTTTTATAAAATTCATTTTAATTTTCTTTATCTACACAACCACTAAATTGTTATTTAATTAATCCAAAATGTTTCGACCATCTGCTGGTAATGATCGCGGATGGCTTTGAAAATTTTCTAAGCCATCCATGATCATGACCAGCAGATGGTCGAAACATGGTTAATTAAATAATATTTAGTGGTTGTAAAGAAAATTGAATAGAACTTCAATTTCAGTTTAAACTTCAATTTTAAGATTGATTAATATAAATTGAAAAATTAATCACAAGATAGTTTAATTTTCACCAGTATGTGTTATAACCATACACCAAAATGACATCTCTGTTGATCTCAACTTTGTTCCCAATTTACATACTAATTAGTATCACAAATTACTTGAAATTTTAATGTAAGCAAATTCATTTTTAAAGGGATATTTCATTGAAAATATGTGCTTTCAATGTGATCAAATTCTCAGACAACTTAACCCTTTGCACTCCTAATTATTTTTCTTTGTACCGACGACTACCAATTCCTCAATTGATTTACAAAAAAGGGATGAAAAGTGGGTTATAAAGAATGTGTAAAACAAGTAATATTTATTTTTATTTCTTTTCGGGGCATGTTAATTTGATAACACGTTAAACAAATTAAAAACTAATAGTGAAATATTTTCGTAAAAATTTGTATGACAGTATTTCAAAAATAAAAATTCACAGAAATCACGAAATATTTTTAAAAATAAAACTGCACACATGTTCACTAGGCTAAAACACAGCAATTATAAAGACTTTATGGTCAACTACCTGAATTAGGGAATTTCTCGTCCCTTTTTTGTAAGTATCACCATGAAGGCCAAAATGACTACTGAATTTTACAATGTAATGAACAATGAAATTTTAAAAATCTCCAGGAAGGCAGAATCTGACAGAAATTCAATTATTACGAATTGAAGTATTCGGAATGCAATGCGTTTAGCTTTTAAACAAAAAAAAATACATTTAATATTATCTTTTGTTTTAATATTTTTGCATCATACATGTAGAGTATAGCTCGACATAGGAGTTGGTGTAAGAAATACGATGTCGAGTGTGACTCGACATAGGAGTAGGGTTAAAGATTAAAATGCACTCACAGCTATTAGAAGCAGTGTATAAGTTTGAATAAAATAAATACATTACCTGGACTTCTCCTCCAGCTCCCGATTGACCTGCCTGCGAAACTGCGGGAGCAGATTCTGCAGCTGCAGTTTGACTCGGTCCCTGTCAGCAGCCTGTGCTTCCGCTCCGGCCGGATTTACAAAATGGAAGGTGGAGCATCCGCCATCGTGCAACACCACCTGCAGCTGTACCTTCGCTTTGCCCGCCGGAGAAATCTTTTGGGCTGTGAAGAAAATAATCATAAATCACAAAACTCCACTACACAAGTCCATCACGCCAGCACTAAGGTATACATGATATGAGTAACGCCAACAAAAACACAAACCACTCATAAGTACAGTTGATATTGAGTGCATGATAACTAATAGATTCTCCAAGTCCTTTTTATGTGAGGCGGCCCGGTTGTGGAATGACCTTCCGTCTGTGTTTCCTCCTACCTATAACATGGGCCTCTTCAAGTCCCACGTTAATTCTACCCTATCCCTAAGTCTTCCTATCCCGCACAGCGTCCTATGATGTTTTAGGCTTGCGTCGGCGGTGCCTTCTATGTGGGAATACTTATAAAAAAAAATAAGATCCCTTAATTTTATTTATAATACATTTATATAGCTGCCATTTCGTAGACATAGTCCACCACAACGGCGCTTGAATTGACATAATACATTTTATTTATTTATTGGATGATTTATATAATGCAACTGGACATTATTTAGTATTTTTGTATAAATTATTTTGCATAATAAAGGGTTTCCGCTATTTATTGAGTATATTTGATGAGGACTATAGAAGAAAAAACACTACAGCTGCCAAGACATAATGTCGGCGCTAGCTCTATCTGCCCTACATTGAATTCCTCGGACTGATTCATTTTGCACAAGACGTAGGCTGGGTACTGCGATGAAAGGGGAAATGAAAATGAAGAGACCGTTGAATGAATCTGGGTAGTTCCATTAAAAAGGCGATAGGTTTATACGATTAACCAGATTTAACACCATGGCAGTAGTCTTCGTGGAAGATTTGAGAGTCGCTGTTGACCATCTTGTGGTTCTTCCGCCGCCATCTCTTCTGTACACTCCTGCCTGAATGTACAGCACTGGCTGCAGCCTGAATCTTCAAATAAGTTGAAGTAGCCCGCAAACAGAAGTTTGTTTATGGAGTCACCTTCTCTGGTAATTCGGTTCTCTCGGTGACCTCGTCATTCTTAAATAAATCCAACACCAATTGAATTTAATTTTGCAAATAAGTCACACGTGTCATGATGCTGTGTTTGTTTCTCAGTCCATTATTTGTGATACTGCATTTTGGTGAGCATATGGCACATTAGTATATTATTGCCGGTCCGGTCTAACGACCCTGTTTCCGAGACATTTGATATAAACTGCAACGCTTTTGGCTCTCTTAAGAATTAGACACGGTGAAATATTCAAATGTTTTATAACAAATCACTTGTTTATACACTTTACAACTCGTGATTTTGGTATATAGCACTGACAATTGATACAGAATATTTTACTGACATTTTGGACTATTTGTCTTGTTGGTTGAATAATTATTAACAAAGTTATTTACGAAATTAAGCGGAGCTTATTTTTTTTTTATCTTTTACTACACATGAAACACCACGACACCACCATCTATCTGGGTCTGTAACATACTGTACAATTGCACATGTAAATGCTGTGTAGCAGTCGGAAGAGAGATTGCAAACCTGATTATTCAGTTCTAGTCACGAAACATGGATAAATCCATTTCACGTGGCTTACAATACTGAACGGCGGTATTGCTCCAGGGTGATACAAGATCTACCACTCTTTTCCAGTCCAGAGTGAATATATATTTTTTTTAAATGCATTTTTTTTTCACTGTTGTTGATTTTTTTAAATATATTTTTATACATATATTTAAAAACCTAAATAGAAAAATGCATTTTTAAATATATTTTTATTTTCACTCCGGCGGGATTCAAATCTGCAACCTCCAGGGTTCCTCCAACGCTTTAGTCAAGCGCCTTTAACCATTCGACCACGAAACCAACATATATAGCTATATTTAATATGTATTCACGGTCCCGAAGCTACAACCGAAGTCGTTAGTTAAGAGTGAATCTTCACAAGATATATTTTATTCTAATGTAACTTAGTCGGTCCCGTGGTCGAGTGGTTAAAGGCACTTGACTAAAGCGTTAGAGAAACGCTGAAGGTCGCGGATTCGAATCCCGCCAGAGTGAAAAAAAAAATGTATTTAAAAACTTATTTCTCTATTCAGGTTTTAAATATATGTATAAAAATATATTTAAAAATCAAAAACAGTGAAAAAAAAAAATTTGATTTCTAAACATATTCACTCTGGACTGGAAAAGAGTGGTAGATCTTGTATCGTCCTGGAGCAATAACACCATTCAGTATTATAAGCCACGAGAAATGGATTTATCCATGTTTCATGACTAGAACTGAATAACCAGATTTTCTCTCACAAGTCAAAGACTTTTGGGTAGTAATGTCGTGTTGTGACATTTTGTTTGCCAACGTTTCGGACCACATTGCAGTGACCATCTACAGGGCGAGTCTGTCTGTGTAAAGAAGGCATTCTGACTATGATGTGAAAATGTGCTAGTTTAAGTACTGGATGAGAGTACCGCACCGTAGACAGGTATGTCTTATTGTTCCTGAAGATGGACACTGCAATGTAGTCCAAAACTTTGGCAAAAAAAATGTCACAACACGACACGACTACCCGAAAGTCTTTGACTTGTGAATCTTTTGGTAGTGAAAGCTTATGAAAATACTTAGGTTTTCTCTCCTCTTTATCTATCCTCCGACTGCTACACGGCATTTACATGTACAATTGTACAGTATGTTACAGACCAAGATGGATGGTGGTGTCGTGGTGTCTCATGTGTAGTATAAGATAAAAAAAACTCTGCGTAAGAGGCACTGTCAGAGCAGGATTAAAAAATTCAAAACCGATCTCCGTAGTGTAGCGGATAGACGCACTGACACACAAAGGATCACTGGTTCCATTCCCATCAGAGGAAAATGATATTTATTCCGAACCATGTTTATTGTCCATCATATTTTATGTGTGACTTTTATTTCCACTCTCTATTTAGGTGTTTCGGACCAAAGAAGCCAAACTCAATTGTGGGAAGCACCTGAGATTTATATAGGAAGAAGCTGGGGCTCAGAGAAGAATCTCAGCTGTATACAACATGACTAACATCATAGAGGTTAATTTGACTCTGGCTTGAATGACACCACAGTGCTTAAGTTCACCAGAAAGCGACACTCTATATGATCACTATTAGGAAGTGTGCTACCTTCAATGGAAACCAGATTTTAGCACGAAATAAAAATCAAACACAACTGTGTCTTAGATTAAAATCAACACTGCATCATTCCGATATTAAAACGGTACACAAACACACATAACACATTATACCAAGTCCCAATAGAGGTAGGCAGAGAGAATGGAGCGCCACTTGCCTCTATCCTGACACACCTTTTGCCTCCTCCACATTCATACATGCAAAACAGTTATTGAGACTCTCTACATTGCTTTCACTAAGAAGTTGAGAAATATGCCCCTGCCAAGTTTTTCTAGGTCTTCCCTGCACTGCTCTTCCACTTAGATACGCACTGTAGAACTGTTTTTCTAGTCTTTCATTCACCATTCTTTTGACATGTTCAAACAATCTCAAACATCCAACTTTCATTCTGTTTGTGATAGTTATTTTTATTTGGCATTCTTCTTTGATATATTTATTTCTTAACCTATAACTCATGGTCTTCCGCACATCTTTCTTAACAATCTCATCTCCACAGCATTAATTCTGCTCTCACCCCTGCTATACAGTAAGGTAGGTACCAAAATTCCATTATGTATAGCCAACTATGATTTCTTGAAGAGGACTTCATTTCTGGTTATCAAATACATAGCATCGTCTGCATACAATAAGTATATGACAGAAAGTGTATGATAGAGTAAGGAATTCAGAGAAAGAGTGTGGAGCGGGTATAAGCGTTATTGATAAAATGAAGAGAAATTCGTTGGGGTGATTTGGGCATGTTGAACAAATGGATGCTGAGAGATTGGTACGGAAAATCTACGATGCAATTGTGGAAGGTATGCGATAGAGGCCGGCCAAGGAAATCGTGGCATGAACAGATTAACCAAATTCTAATCGATGACTCTGTTCATAGTTGGAATAATCGCAGAGCATGCATGAGGAGGTGTATGAATGTGGAGGAAGCAAGAGACGTATGTCAGGTTTAGAATGGTCTGGCACTCGATCCTCTCTGCCTAACCCTTCGGGAAACGGCATGATGATATAATAATAATAAATACATAGCACCTTGTTATAAAATTGTGTTTTTATATAAAATGTTGCTGTCAATAATACAGACAATTGAATTCAAAAACAGAACATGGAAATGGAAAACTTGAAAATACGAATATAATTGTATCATATTATGAAAAGAAAAAGCAAAATGTTCACTCACTTTTAATGTCTGCATATTTGTGCGATACAGCAACCGTGTCTCTGTGCTCCACCATCCAGGCTAACCTCTGGTTCATGACATACAGAGTACCATCTCCTTTCTTGTATCTTACGTGATTAACACTGAGCAGCACATCCTCCGAAGAAGTCGTCATTTTCGGTAACGTTCACTCAAGGCGGCCGATCATTTAGAGCTGCAACACATAATAAACATCAATGTGAATGACCTCAAAAAAAGGGTTAGTGAAAATTTTCACACATCACAATAAATCAGACGTAATTTTTTATCAAAAAAATCAACATAGAACGTCATATTTGCGCCTAATACTCCGATGTTATCAAACAACACAAGCATAGAAGTCATAATCGCACTATGTATGCATAACTGTGTGAAGTAAAATGGCATTTTAAAGGAGCCGCGAGTAAAAAATCGTATATTGTCACAAAAACCGTAAAATATCGAAAATCTTATTTGGATAATAACATAGGCGTACTGCGATCACTTCATAGAACATTTTAATGCAAAAAATGACATGTTTTCATGCATTTACCACTTTTAAGAGTGATTATATCGCCGAGCCCAAATGGCAGCCGCCATTCTGAACTGCCATGTGAGGCACACAACACATCCGTGGAGGACCCCATCGACCAAAAGTCCGTACTGAAATAGCGGCTCCAGCAACTACAAGGCGAAGTGACGCGCGTCATTCCTATCTCTATTCCGCCACTGCTGCCAATTTTTAAAGCGATTTTTTAAATTGTATATTCAAAATAAGCCATTAAATAAATATACTAAAATTTTTAATTTTACGCAACAAGCTCAATATTGTCTAATAAACAATTTCTAATTAATTATCTATCGTTATATAGCGTATACAACAATTTAATAAAGTAGACTTGGCAACGTAGCCAGTAATATTTTCACATTTGTATGTTGGACCACTGGAAAAACGACTTGCGCGTTTAATTAACGGAAGTCATAACCACAATTATTTTTTTATTGCAATTTAAATATTAATATGGATACTGCTGCATATGAACATTAAAATCATTATTGTAATTTGATTATTCATCTGAGTTTAGATAAATCATTTGATTTAAAACTGAATGTTATGTCTTAAAAAGAAAAGATGTTTTTTATGAATATTAGTATTATTATTATTATTATTATATCATTACGCCGTTTCCCCGAAGGGGTAGGCAGAGAGGATCGAGCGCCAGACCGTTCTATCCTGACATACATCTCTTGCTTCC
>JAPMAF010001336.1:0-11289 GCA_026537445.1 Silvatares holzenthali
ATATATTGTATTTAAAAAGTATCCGAAATGTATAGTTTGTAAAACATATATTAAAGACATAGCCGCAATATTTTTTCTGTAAGATGGCATCATTGGGTTACCATGAATTTTAACCTTCAGGTTCTTTAGGGAAGAAGCTGAAGGTAACCTCAAACAACCTATAAAAATGTAAAAAGAATTGGATCAAACACTGGCATAGTTGTATTACACTTGATGGGGCATACTTTGAAAACAAAATAAATTAATTTTATTATGTTTTATTTTAAAATTTCGGATACTTTTTACACAGAAGGTATATAGAATATAAATTTTAAAAATCCCCAAATATTTTCTTATTATTTATTTACCGTATAAAGTTTTTTTGTGTCAGATCTTGTTATTTTAGCATTTTCAGAACGGAAGAGGGAGCCATTGAGGTGTAACATTGTTTTAGAGTGATGAAGTTACTACTTTTCACCTTTGAAATATTTTTCAATTCCTTAGTCACAAAACTTGATGAGAAGCTTAGAGATGTGTGCTAGGACAATATCTAAAGAAGAAAGCACAAACCGAAAACCCACTATCCGGACAGAACGATTAGAACAGACATCAGCACATCACCAAGGCATTTTGATGGATAAAAGAATAGAAGAAATGAGAATAATGAGATCTTTTTAAAATTAAAAAAAACAGCAGTATCAAATTATTATTTACAATATCCATTTAGTACATTCATTGCAGTGCCTTGGTTTTACAAGTTTGTCAAAATAAAACTGAGCATTGTGTAGGTCACAGCTTCCAGATCACAATTGAGGTTAATGGATATTTTCTGAAGTACATGTTGAGGAAGAAGAATTAATATTTTTCCTCTACTATTACAAAGAGCGTTCACATTTGAGCATGTTAATAATGAAATTCTTCAGCTCGCTAATCACACCATAGTATATGAATTGCAGATACTGCTACATGCTCATATAATTGAATTGTCCATTTCCCAGCGGAACGCAAGAAGTTATTCTCCGTTATTTATTAAGGACTTACTCATACCCGAATTCAGAGGTGAATGCTGCTTAGGTGAATTCATATCTGGTGGTTCGTCGCTGAAGGAGACAGACTTCTCGAATGAAACTGATTTATCTATAAAAACATATCAGCAATTAAAATAATATTCCAAAAAAGTACACCGAGACCTCTCGATGAGAAAGCTGATTGTAGCGGGTAAAGAAAGCTGTTCTTTCTATGTTTGAGAGTATATATATAAATATTGAAGCTGCATAAAATAACGAGAACTTTTTGTTATGTCCAAAAAATGTAAGAAGCGGCAACAGTATCAGATATATTTAATCGAAGTTTAAAAAGATTCTCAGTCAAAGTCGAACATCCAAAGGTGACAAGTGTTTTATTTCATGTTCGACACAGTGATGAGTAACATTTTGACTATGGATGAGAGATTTATAGAAAACTGAACTGTCATGAGATTGATCTCTGTTGAAATAGTATCAAGAAATGTGTTTAATTAGGACTGGTAATAATGATAGACCTTATGTCGCACTGGAATGATATCTATGCTAAATTGTGCGCCATTTCAAGTTTTCTATTTGTCTTCATCTGTTCCATCAGATCCATTTTCTTGGCAAATAATTGAGAGTGTAATCAGAAACCTTTTAAACAATTGCGTTATTTGGATGTTCGATTATGACCAATAAACCCGATCGAAGTGTATTTATTTATTCAAATCATATTTGCCTAAAATTATCATAATCTATAATATCAGTTCTTCTAGATGATACATATTGTAATAATCTAATAACATCAATCAGAATGCTTTTGCATAATACTGCTTCGAATACCTAAAGCCTGAACTGAAAAGAAAACAATTGATACTTACATTAACATTATTATATCTTGTTAATTACACTAAGTTCAACATGGTTGGGTGTGGTCTAATCCTTTAGTCAATTTGTAAATGAATATGATTAATGACCCAGATTAATAATGAAATAAAATTAGTCAAAGGACAATTACATATTTTAACAGGCATGCCTAAGTAAAGCACTAATGTGCCAATTTTATTGTGTCTTACAATGATACATATTGCAAATATACATATTAATAACATCATGGTTTAATACCAATTATTAATCAAATGATTACATGCAAATCTAAGAAAGACTGTTACCTATTGGTGTGGTGCAGCATTACTTTATAATATACACATTCGTCTTGTTATTATAATATGTGATTTCCAATCAATGATTTAATTTACCGCCATGTTCTTCAATATAATGTTTGTTATTTCTTAACCATATCATATTTTAAAACTATGAATTGATAAAAAACTATGTATTTACAATGATTTTAAGAAGATGCTTTCTAGATATATTGTACTTTATTAATTTGTGAATGCTTTTACTATAATGAAAAGACAAATAGGATACCATTGCATTATCTTATTTTAACAATCATATTGTAAGCAACTCATCAGAAATATACCTACATCATAATTCCTTGCTTTTTTACATACAGCCATTTTCAGACAGGGGTAGGTAGTTCAGAGCGAATGAAATACCACTTGATTCTGTCCTGACAAATATTTAATTCTTCTAACATATGCATAACGGTTGTAGAGGCTATTAACATCAAGCATCTTCCTACCAAGTTCTACTATGCCTTTCTCGCATCTCTCTCCCAAGCATATTCGGATTGTGAATCTGTTTTACTATCCTTCAGACATTTCCAAATGATTTCAAACAGACAACATTGACTTTTAATTGTCATTTTCATTAGTTGTTCCTTTTTTTCAGTCTATATGAAAGCATTGAAAAAAATGTATTTCTTATATTCATAAAAAATGTATGTTGTCTTTTATTCCACTGAATAACCCTTACCACATATAGAAATGAAGTTGATAGTCAGAAATTATACTATTGGCTGTACTATGGTCGCTCCCACCACACAAAACTGGTGCATTTCACATAAAAAATAATGTTAACAATGCTGAATGATGTAGTGAGTATTGCATAAAATAACCGAGGGTTTAATGCTGTAATGCCACACCACAGCGGAATAATATAATACAACACAATGTTATGTAGATATCTGGTTAATTGCAATAAAAATAGAAATAGACAAAGGTGATTTAGTGCTGTGAACATGAATATAAAAACAATAAACTGTTAACATTTTTAAATCTAACAATAAGTGATATCATCATTATTTGTCATTAAGATGTGAGGAGAAAACAATTTGTAACAAGTTCGAATGAGAAAGAGGATAAATTTGGAAAAAGCTTTTATCTGTCATGCCAATTATTGGAGGGTTATTAATTGTCTCCGGATACGTATGGACACAGTATAGATAGTAGAAAGATACATAAAGCATCCAACTTAGTACAACTGAGCACATATATTAAGCAAGAGTCTGCTGATAATGACCAACGGGAACAAGACAATATCGATTAATAATATGATATAATATTTATAGTATATTAAGTATATAATGTAATGAATATTTCACTTACGATATCTACCTTTGCCTAATTTTGGAGGTCTCTCACGCAGATAGGGATCCACGGGGGACTCTACGCACGAGGTAAATATTTTTCAATAAAACTTAGCTATCAAAAATGTTAACAACTGAAGCATGGAAATATACATCTCGTAATAAGCCAATCTCTCTACTTCATCCACCTTGCAAAATGCAGTAAATAATAGTAACCAACAAATCATCAAATACAAAGGAAATACAAATCATCAAACACATCTGTTGTGGTCCAGCAAGTTAACCATCTCAATACCAAAATGCAGGGTCTTTGGAATAGTGGTACACGAATATATCCGGCTATCGATAGCGCATGACACCAAAGTTTAATTGTTAAAACGTTATTATATTTTAAATATGATTATATATTAAATATATGATAAGCTCATAAATATAATAAACCATAAATAAAAGCGATAAAGCTGATGGAATACATTCAGGGATTTGTAATAGGATATCCAAATACGCCTAGCAAATTCTTACGTACAAGTATATGACTCCAAATGAAATAATACAACCAATGAGGGTGGGAGCATTTCACATTTAACACATTCATTGCAGATGACATGATGTCCATGCCAGTGGACTCTACGGTGTGACAGATGATGTACTGTAGGCGTCACAGGACTATATCTACTTTAGTGAAGGGAAAGGACCCTTTCGGATGAAGACCGAGGCTTGTTCTGCGCTAGAGGGTTAGACAATGTAACATCAATTCCATTTCTACAAAAGCTATTGCTAAAAATCTGGCGCCACGCAATGCTACTTCACACATTTTAAGGATGCTTCGAATTTATTTAAAACTGTGTTAAGCATCCAACCTTCATGTTTTAGCAAACATTGCTGTTTTTGACACTGGTCAAAGGTTTTTTCTTCACTTCATGCCTAGAAGGTAATAATAGATATTACTACATACAAATATGGATTACGTATTGGATGCTTAAAACAAATTTGAAATGCGTTCAATGCACCCATAGAAGATGTTTTGTAACATTGTATGGTATCAGCCTTATAATGTTAGTGATTGTAGAAATGGAAGCGATGTTTCGTTTTCTGGGTATCTTGATAGCTGATAGTATCTGCTGTCTACTCAATAGCTTCAGATTTCCAACAAATTATTTCATCAAATTGTTTTATTACAGTAGCTATAAATATAGGAGAGGGGTAATTGCATTTCCCTATGGTCACTACAAATGGTGATTGATCTACAGCCTCCACAATGAATGTGTTAAAACAAATATGATTCATTTGTATGTTAACCCGAATTACATAACCTGCATCATATCTACCGCACAAGTAATTATGTCAATCGTTTGACTAGTATTCAACATGATTTCTTCCTTTGGAATTGTAAACAATCTTTGGACATTCTTTAAGACTTAGTTTTATTTTATGGATGGAAAGTTCGGTTATAATATTATAATAAGCACAAGTATTAGTTAAACAGTCCTTACTGAGAGTTTGTACAGACCTACTAAGGACGATGTACTCGATGAAGAATTTCCCATCCCAATCGAGCCTAAATTAAAGATTTCGATATTCTGTCACAAGTGTTCCATACATGTTTACTTTTAGAAATTCATCGATCACAATACAAAAAGAGAATAAAACACTATGATTTGTAAGCAATTTGATTTTACCATTTTTTTTTGTTAAAATTCACTGGTGTTCTCTATTTGCATGGCGATGGAAAATACAACTAACTAGTAAAAAGGTTAGAAGAGAATGTGTAAAGCTATAAAAAATAGTACAATCTTGACGCACGCTTTAAGTGAAACTTCTGTGTAGGCAAAAGGAAAACATTTTGATCACCATTTATGACTGTTGTAAATACAATAACATGTTAATAGAATTCTAGTAAATTCTGCAATGTAATGTATAGAACAATGAGTAAGAATATTGTCCAATGCTTTTACATCCTAAAGATTCACAAGTCAAAGACTTTTGATTTATTGTGTCTTATCGTGACTGTTTGGCATGTTTCAATTTAAGGTGCTCTTGAATTGTACAGTATCTATATAAGGTTGTTACCAAATTTATGCAAAACAAACGGGAAGAACATGAGCCAATTGAGTGAGCATCAGAAGGCAGTAAAATTAGGACACCCAGACAAATCAGCTTCAGCTGAGAATTTTTTAACTGGCCATTTCATCTCGTTTGAGCCCAAAATACTAGATAATAGTCCAGCTCGTAAAGGGGATCATAGAGATTTATATACATCCCAACAGCATCAATAGAGATTACGGAGTCCACCTGACCCCACCTCCTAATTAATGGCTGATAACAACCAATATAAACACACTCTATGATGTAGTACTCTCATCAAGTACT
Organism: Silvatares holzenthali; assembly: GCA_026537445.1. Lineage (NCBI taxonomy): Eukaryota > Metazoa > Arthropoda > Insecta > Trichoptera > Pisuliidae > Silvatares > Silvatares holzenthali. The sequence goes on from JAPMAF010001336.1 coordinate 5,851, forward strand.
TAGCAATCATTTTTCATATTCTAGACAGGTTGACTTTCACATGGACTGATTAGTTTTGAAAGACACTGCAATGTGCTCCAAAGCGTTGGCAAATAAAATGTTACAACCCAAAAGTCTTTAAATTACATAAAAAGGATAAATATTATAGTTGATAGATAGTTTTAATCATATTCTTATTTCCAAGAATGCCTTGAAGAAGTTTCACTTTAGAACTACAATCGACATAATCGCAAATATATTTCCTCCCTATTGAAGTTTTTATTATCCATCTAAAATCTGTACAGAAACTCAATCTTAAATAATAAGTATATATCTAATTGTATTTATTTGCCTTGATAATTTCATTGAATACTCCTTATGCAAAATTGAAAGTGTGAAAGCCTGTTTCTGAATTATGCAAACTTGTATATGCTCATTTGACATTCTCCAACTAAAAATTAAACATAATCTTGCTAATTAGATCTGGCTCAGATAACACCACTGTCTTTTCTTTAACCATTCTGTTTTACATTGTGAAATTTCATTATATGTAAAATTATCCGATTTTTTTAGTGTAATCCGTTTCTTTGCAGATAATTAAAATCATATATACAAGAATTTATATCTGTATTCGAGATTACACACTTATGTGAAAGACCCAACACAAGTCATTGTTAACTTATGACCATTTACAAGCAATATTAATAATAAGAAATACTAATTTGGATATCTAGTATTATGATCTCAAAAGAAACAAACTTTCACCATCCATTAAATATATTTCTATTAGTTTTTAAGTATCAGCAATAATCTATACAAATATTGTTTTAAAATATCAGCAATAACCTGTATATTTTATTTTGTTTTTGCATTATGAATTGATATTCCTATTAAAAATATATTTGTATTAAGATCTATAGGCGAAATAGTAAAAAATATTTGAGAATACCATGTGCATAGGCGAAATAGTAAAAAATATTTGAGAATACCATGTGCATTGGTTTCTAGAATCCACCATAATTGAGCGACTTGGGGCAATGGTTTTAGATCCATCTAATGTTGTAAGACATAATAAGTTTAGGACAAAGATACCTTGAATTCTGTGTAGAGCCTGGTGCAGGAATAACTCTTAAAACTTTCTCAGAGATCTAAATCTTCATCCGGCATTAGGAAAATAATTGATACCGAAGAATGGAAACAATTGAGATTTTTGATGAACTGTTAAAATTATAAAATTTAAAATATTTATGTTTTAAAATGTCTAATGTCCAATCTATTGTTTTCTGTCTTGATTGTATGTTTAGAAGTAAGAAATCAATACTACTTACCATGACATAATACTAACCATTCACGATAATATCAAATGCTTGATGATAATTTAAAAGATAAAGCAATATCATATGTTTAAATGAATCCGTTTTTCGGGGCGAAAATTCTTTGGAATATTCCCTAAACCGATTTAAAGAGTTGCTTTGACTTTTATTGTGTCTTGGAAATAAACAGAAGGAAGTAGTATGTAACATCAAAAGGAGGATTATAAGATTTCATCATTGTACACATTTATATCTCCATCACCCAAACATTTAGAATATTGAAAATAACAGTGAATTCTTTTGATTTATTTCAATTGTGGAAAGTGTAGAAAATTGTTTGACTTTTAGACATAACATTTATAAGCTGTTTTTCTTAGAAACAAGTTCACTTTTATTTTGAATATCTTAGATAATAATCACCCACCTAGTGTACAGCAAAGATATAATGATTATATTGTCTTAGTAAATACTATTGATTTGTGATCAATTATGGGACATTTGCTGGATAATGAATGTGAAAGTGCTTGAAAATTCTGCGATACACATTATATATTGCTGCTCTTACTTTGATCAGATCATGTTTAAATGAAAAGATTGAAGGTGCATTATTATAAAATGTATTTCACAGAGATTTGAGAAGTGATTGGTTATTTTTCATTCGAACGACGAAATAGGAATCATCACTTATTTTATTTACAAAATTCTATCATTTGTGTAAAGCATATTTTAAATAGCTTATTGTGCACAGATTGCCTTGTGTTTTGGAATGAAAAATAGCTAGATTGATCCATATTTAATAACACATGTTAAACAATCATCTTTTTTGTATTCTTTCTACTTAGCGCAAATATGTTTTAAAGGAAGATTTCTGGATTGAGACTACCGAATTTAATTAGATGGAAGACACCCACTTCCTGATTTGTACTGGCTTCATTTTCCGGCAAGAGTTGTGTATAAGGTGTGCTAGTTGATGTACAAGTGCGTGTATGACGTGACACCACTGTATCTCAAGAAATTGTGTGTTTTTGATTCTGAATCAAAAATTGACTTCCTCAACGGCTGTGGAAAGAGTGACAGAGCCAAAAAGAGACCACAGAATGATCTTTGCGAAGCGAGTATTCTGAAATGCTCTCATTTGTGTGAAACAGTTTGTTCTAGGTAGTTTTTAGAGACTGATTAAAAACACTTCTCTTTAAAACATTATTTCCTGAATAGTAACAAAAATAATGTGCAGCTCCCTTGAGGTGATTATTCATGAAAATAGCGCTGTATAAGTTATCTATGTTAAAAATCATAAAGATGATAATTTAACTTGTATTGTAAAACTTTAGCGATGATTTTTGATTTGGTGTAGATAGATGTGAGTTCAAGGGATGGAATGATAGCAACTACACCACAAGAAGACCTAAGTCTCATTGGCGGTGACAGGTACAGTGTGATACATAAGGAGGAAGCAATGGTCAGTATTTTAACCTGTATTCATTCGGAAGTGTGGTCCAACAGGTAAGAATTCGCGAGGAGCCGCAGCAGGGGTGGAAAGTGCCTTCTGCACGAGCCCGGTGAGATTGGCCAGCTGTCTCTCCATATGTTCCACTCGCATTCGCTGCACATCTTCGCTGTGCGAGTTAACTCTGCAATTATCAACATTACACCAAATTATAAGTAAATCAAGTGGCTCAACTCGACTGTGGGCCAATAGCCTTTTTTTTTTGATAGCGTATTTACACTCTTCGATTTCAAACCAACAGATGAGCATTTCTAATTGTTTTTTTTTTTACTTTTGCGATTCCAAAGAATTTATTTTTTAATACAATTTGGTGTAATACCGAAAAGTGCAGATTAACACATCAGTACAAAGTTATAATGTGACAGTAGTAAATGATCGCCAGAGTAAAGTAAGTACAACAAAAAAATGTTAAAACCGAAGTGGCTATGTAAGATATTTCCTTCAGGAGCAATATCACTTCGGCTTTCACATATTAAAATAAAGTAAATAAAATGTCCTAAATAACTGAAATCAAAACAGATATGTCAGAAGAAATAATTATCCACAGGAAATTATTAATAAATGCAGAGATAAATCATATGGTATATAAGCAAAATTATTCAATAAGATATGTGACACAAATCTATCAAGATTATATGAGGTGTAGCTAAACAAAACCGGATTAATGCAATGTAAGTGTTTATTCTTCACGATTTCAACACTATCCCCTTCAAATTCTCCTTTACACATGCAAATTTTTCATTGGCCAAAACAGTGTTAGAATTAATTTTCATTAAGCATGTTCATGCTCTTCGTTCTTTTGCCTTTAACACTTGAACTGTTTAAAATTTTGTTTGGAGCTAACTTCAACTAGGGAATATAAAAAAGACAGACAGAGCAATGTCAAATGAATATGGTGGATGTTCCAATATAGGCTTGGCCACAAACAAGACTTATACTACACATGGGACACTACCATCCATCTGGGTCTGTAACATTGAGTACAATTGCACATGTAAATGTTGTGTAGTAGTTAGAGGAGGGATTGATAACCTGGTTATTAATTTCTAGTAACGAAACATGGATAAATCCATTTCATGTGGCTTACAATACTGAACGGTGGTATTGATCCGGTGCGATTCAAACGTGCAACCTCTAGCGTTCCTCCAACGCTTTAGTCAAGTGTCATTACCACTCGACCATGAGGCCGGCAGAATACAACAAAATACATTATTCTGTATTAAGTTTGTTCACATTTCGATAAAACAGAAGAGAGCAATTAGAATCTCAAAGTAGTATTGGTTCACAGTTTGGACTTCGGGTTCCTACGTTTACCTGCAGATGTAGGGTACATCCCAACTAAGGGATTCACAGTTGAATTAGCACCAGAGAGATGTAACGTAACTTGACTGAGTGCTAACTAACCTTGATGCTCACACGATTTACTTGTAGATAGATCAACCATTTCTTTTAGCTACACCTCATATTGCAATTTTAGCTTATATTGACTTTTGGATATGCAATGCAGTATTTCATTATCTTTTGTAACGCCTTTGGTTTGACTTATTCCTATCATCGCTGTTAAATTTGTGCGTAAAAATATACTGAAATAAAATATGAACAATATTCATAAAATTTTGTAGTAATTTGAAACGGTTTTTTTTTATTTCTTGGGCAAAGATGATCAGTAATTGAAAAATTTTAACCTTGAAGGATTTGACAAAACTAAAAGATCTCTGTAGTGCAGTGGATTACTGAATGTTCGATTCTTAATAAAATGCGTTTATCATTGCAGAATAAAACAACTGTATGAAAGTAACTATGGTATAGCAAAAAGTGTTAGATCATGTATCACTCAGAAGCAATTCACTTGATGGGCTAATTGTACATATCTAAATGTATTATGATAAGATTTCCCATATGTAGTGCAAGGTTTCAAATGAAAACGAGTAACACCATTCAGAGGCTTAAAAGAAGAGACCATTCTGGTAATTTTACATCGAGGTAAATTATGGTAAGTTATTAAAAAAAGATTTCAATAGAGCATCAGATGTTTAAATAGTTATGCATAACATATTATTAGTGCCAATTTTGACGTATGGAAGGAAATCTTGAAGATAGTGGCAATATAATGTAAAAAAAAGTGTGGCAAAACAATATCTGATAAATAAGGAATACAGATGTAATGGTTGGATCCGATACTATAGGAAGATAAAGGAAACTGATAAATAAATATTTGTAAGACATACGCTAAACATTTGACATAATATCATCTTATTAAGATATAATGAATTTCGAAGTCTGCGAACAAACTTCAATAATCATTGATTATAAAATATTTATTTAGTTTAACTTTATCAAAACCACGTATATTTAATAAGATTCTATATAAATAAATAAAAGTTTTATTTGCTTCATATAATTTTTTGCTGTGCCTGAAACTGATATGTATATGTATGATAAGAATGCATATATATATGAAAGAAAATAAAAACTTTAACTTTTTATAAACCTTTAATATCATAAACATTACCACAAATAATCACTGATAAAATCCAACAAAGAGATACAAGTTTTGATTCAAATAAAAAAAAAAACATTTTTGAAAGTGGTCAATATATGACCGAAACATGTAGGATTTTATCACATATGCGTATATAT
>JAPMAF010001339.1:0-11288 GCA_026537445.1 Silvatares holzenthali
AAAAGAGTGGTAGATCTTGTATCGCCCTGGAGCAATACCACCGTTCAGTATTATAAGCTACGTGAAATGGATTTATCTATGTTTCGTAACAGGAACTGAATAACCAATCTCTCCTCCGACCGCTACACAGCATTTATTTGTGCGATTGTACAGAATGTTACAGACCCAGACGGATGATGGTGTCATGGTGTCTCATGTGTAGTATAAGATAAAAAAAACAAAGTGGTATGCGAGGGTGCATTACGGAGTGGTTTAGTATAACGAAAGATGTGAAAAAAGGGATGTGTAATGTCTCCGTGATTGTTCAACCTGCTGACCTATCACATACCCGTATTGCATCTGGAAACGAATCAAGATCCCTTGTTAATACGCACCTCAGTTGAAATGAAGTAACTCGTTACCCAAACGAGAAAGCGACCCGGAAGGAGTTCTCAACTTTATGAACCTGCACTTTAAGTGCTAAAAGGAACAATCGATAAGGGTATTATGAAGATACCCTCACGGATTCCGAAATAATCACCAGAGAAAGGGTGACTTCTTCTCTGGAAGACAGGGTTAGCTGGAGACAATGTCACCAAATAATTGACAAAATCTTGAAAAAGCAAAATAATTGCTTCGAGAGGCCACGAAGTCCGCATGTCCAATAGGACCCGAAAAGGGACCTTGAACAGCAGCGACAAGCTCCTCCCTGTTGTATCTGATGAATCGTTGGTGTATGGTACCTGGTGTATGGTTGTTCAACCTGTATATGGACAATTGCATGAAAGAGTTAAAATTAAGGAAAATATGCTGTTTATCGTATACAGATGATGCAGAGCTAGTGGCGGAGAATGAAAGCGATTTACAAATGTTAATTAACAAGGTAATGCAAGGGTGCTAGATTTACTGATGAATGGCAATTGAAAGTAATGGTATTTGAGAAGGGTGGTGGAACAACTGAGCGCAAAATAAAAGTTGAAAACGAGGAATAAGAGCAAGTTGAGGAGTTCCTTCCTTTTCCCTTCCTTCATACTTCTCAGATGTACGAATTCCTCAATTGCTTTAATTCCTCGATTTCAACTTTTATTTTGAACTTAGTTGTTCCACCATCCTTCTAAAATACCATTACTTTCGATTTCCTGCCATTTATCTGTAAGATGCTACTCTTGCATACCTCATATACTCGTACTTTGGTAATTAAAATTTTTAATTAAATCGCTTTCATTCTTTATCACTAGCACTGCATTATCTGCATCTAATAAACAGTATACTTTCCTTCCATTCATTTCCACACTTACATTAATTTCTTTCAACTCTTTACTATAAGGAGAAAAAAAAAACAGAAAATCAAGTGACTTACGTGTTCCAATCGGTCCAATAATAATTTGAATACGTGATGGCCAACCCGAATGGATAAGAACAGTTAGTTGCTACGGTGCGTCTATTAAGTGAATCAATATGCACACACTCTATAGTCTTTCTTCCGGCATCGGCGTAACACAGCTCATCAGTATCGAAATCAATAGCGAGCGAGTTTGGTAAATGTACGAACTCGCCATTTAAAAATATTTTCCTGTTTGTGCCGTCCATGTTGGACCATTCTATCTTCGGGCTATCTCTGTTCCAGTCGGACCAAAATATTTTTCTAGAAAATATAGTGACGTAATAATGTATTTCAAAATTATAGCACATTTTCTAGGAATAATGATAGGCAAGATTGACGATCAAGAAGAATCAACTGATTTAAATATAGATACATACCCTTTTTGTGGATGCACTGCTATTCCTCTGGGGTCAACCAAATTTGTATTAAATAAAACTTTTCTCACTTTGCTGTCCAAGTTTGCAACTTCAACAGAGTCGCGTCTTGAATCAGTCCAGAATATATTCCTTGACACCCAATCAACGCTTAATCCTTCGGGCGAAATTATGTCTGCAAATAAAATATTTTGTTCACTCTAAACGAACTGAATTATTTTTGATTTCTGTTCAATCGAGATGTTGATATCAGTCGAAGATGCAGGAAATGCAAACAGGTTTTCATTACCTTGAGCCAAGAAGGTACTTAATGCCGTTCCATCGTAATTCGAGCTCTTGATCATTCGCCCTGTGATGTCACTCCAATAGACTCTCCCTTGGGAACAATCGATGTCCAAGCCAATGGCCATCTGAAGATAAGAGATGTGAATAAGTCTGCCCATATTACGGCTGGATGGTTCAAACGGAACCCGCAACGTCGCCATTCCTTGAGTTAGAAGCAAGAAATTTCCTTCGTATTTGGGAGCTTCCACGCACAATCTGCCATCACCGTTGAATCCTGGCTTGCACTCGCAAACGTATTGGTTATTCCGCTCCACGCAGTCGGCTTGCGGAGAACAAAACTGATTGTTGTACTGGCAAGTCGATTCGGAGGTACATACGTAACCATCACCATAGTATCCGTTATTGCAGAAGCACTTGTAAGTGTCGGTTTGAGGATCAACAGCGCAGTTCGCGTTTAACCCACAATCGTTAATGACATCGCATCCTGTCGACAGCAACTCGCAGGTTTCGATTCCGTTGCCTTGGTATCCCGAGTCGCACTCACAGTAATCCACCCGATATTCCGGATCCCACTTGCAGGTGGCGTGCTCGTCGCAGGTCGCGCCGCTGCAAGTCCCTCCTTCGGCGACGCAGGCGTCTTGACTGTCTTTAGCGAAACCTTGGATGCACGCGCATCTCCAGACGTTATCTGTTTCGACGCATTCCGCGTTCTGTTCACAATCGTTCGAGGTTCTGCACTCGGCGAGTGACTGACATATGTTGCCATCTCCGCTGTATCCAGAGTTGCAGACGCAAATGTTTTTGGATGTGGCCGGGTCGTACGTGCATATCGCGTGAACATCGCAAATATCTTCGCGGTCGCAAGACAGCTCTTCTTCTGTGCACTCGATGCCGTTACCGGTATAGCCGGCGGTGCATATGCACTCGTGTTCTCCGGTTTGGGTGTCGAGCACGCATTGCGCGTAGGGGTGGCATCTGTTAACGACGTTGCATGATACTGGAAAAGGGAGCAACATACTAAACGTGATCATACATTATCATGTTATCATAACACACGCTTATTGGAATTATTAAAATCAATACTATGAAAACCAGAAGGCCCCTTTGTTTCAAGGAACTTAGAGCCCGGCATGCACTTATACGTGTACGGATCGTAAGTAAAACCCGATGGACATGAACAAACATCATTGTAGCATATTGGAAGTGGATATGATTCTGAAAATACAATTTAATTTTAATTGGCAAGAGAAATAAATATACAGAAAACGTACAATTGTAAAATTAACGGGATTAGCATTGTTACAGGAAGCGAAATATAGAAAAAAGGACCATCCGAAGAAAATATTTACAGAAACGTAAGAACCAGGTCTTGTAAAGATAAGAAATAAAATAATCGATCAAATATTTTGGTTCGTTCAAATGATGTCATTACATCTTTGAAAGTAACATTGGATTATACAAATAATATGTTTAGTGAGTGAGTGTTTGGTAAGAGGTCGAGTGGATCGTGCGAAATCTATACTGTGAAATGTTTTATTCTTTTATGTTACTTACGATCTGATTTTTCTTCTTCAGAGGCTTCCGTCGTTGGATATTCTTCTTCAGTGTACTCTGTAGTGTTATCTAAATAGTCAGCATCGGAAGATCTTGTAGTTATTTCTTCTGGATTACATGTGTAACCGTCACCTAAAAATCCGATTTGGCACTGGCAAATATATGACTTTAAGTACTCCGATTTTATACATGTTCCATACGGCGAGCAATTTTGTAAAACGTCACAACCTTCTTCGGATATTGGCCAGCATCTGAGTCCGTCTCCCGAATACCCATCGTTGCATCGACAGTAAGGGGTGCTGTAACCTTCGAAGCATTGCGCATTAGGGTCGCACTTGTTGTTGTCACAGACCGATATCTTTTCGCAAGCGTCACCGTTTCCCTGGTAACCCTCGTTGCACTGGCAACTAAAACTGCCTTCTTGATTGAAACACTGCGCGTTTATATCGCATGAGTGCGTTCCTGTGGAACATTCATTTATGTCGATGCATGTAGGGGCTGAATCTTGTAGATAAATGTATTGATACCCGTTGTTACACACGCATTTAAAGTTGTCATTTTCAATAACGCAGGAGCTCTGTGGCCCGCATGTTTCTTTACCTTTTATACAAGGATCTTCTTGTCCTAAAGGTGTTATTTTATTGCTCATTCCGTATCTGATTATATGCTCCCTGCTTTCGTATCCTAAGAAATTTTTGGCCACTTTAAGGGTGGAAGGATTTACTACCGAGTCGCCGGGAGCTGAATAGGAACACATAACATAATTTATTGTTTGATTTATTGTGAACGGATAGTCGATTTGGAGTCCTCTATTCCTAAATGAGCGTGTTGATTGCGACAAGATAGTCCCCGGCCTCGGTGAAGAGTATTGTTCTTCATACTCAGATATTTCAAGTTTAGTATCTGAAGGAATAGTCGGAATCGCGCCTTTTATCTCCATTTCTACTCTTAGATGATCAAATAAATTCAGTCCTTTAAAATATTGTTTGACAGTTACTTTTTCGTCAGAATTCTGAAACCGTATTTCAGAAGTGTGATTTAAAACACCACCTGTTAACTGATATCCATTTCTAGCATCTCCGATCGGTTTAGCAAATAACCATCCGATTACTCCTCCGATTGTGTTTAATATTTGCATGCTGTCGCCGATCGCTTCGGGAACTTTAGAGAGAGCTGTGTAAGATCTTCCATCAGACATGACAACATACGCTTGCAAATCTATATTATCGAGATCCTGGCCATTCAACTGTCCTGTCACTTTTCCGTTCACTCTGAGAGGAACGTCGTTTTTCAGGCAGGATTTACCATTACCGTAGAATCCTTGGACGCAAACACAACAGAATCCTGTCTCTGTATCTATACACTGCGACCTAATGTGACATTGGTGCGAGCCGCCCGTAGAGCAAGAAGTGGGATAATTATACAGATCTCTGACACCGTCTTTTTGAGGTTCTTCAACATTCCCATCATTTGGAATATCTCCAACACGATACACAAATACTCCTTCAATCCCAGAGTTGGATAAACTGAAAAAATAAATAACAATCTGATTGCTATCAAATCATTTAACTCGAAAATAATTTCCGTATCTGAGCTTGACTACTCACTGCGTGATCATTCGAATGTGGTCGGTGCCAGAGTGCTCGAGCAGTAAGTACCTTCCGTCTTCATTGACGAAGCCGGCTTGCGCTCTGGCATCAGGCAGGCCGGTCACTTGGGCGACTCCTTGAATCCATTGAATACCACCTTCGGGGTATAAAAACATTACATAGCTGTCATTGCCGTTGCTCAGGATAGCCGTTTGAAAAGTGTTAGATCTGTCGGATCCCAAAGCGTGGTAACCGACATCCGCCCACGTGGCAATAAACACGCTCGTCGGTCGAAACTCGTGGATATCCCCGTAAGCCCTCTGCAAGTCCTCCGTCGCCTTGGCAATGGCGTAAGCGTCTCGAGATTCTCTGTAGAACACGTTTCCAGATCTTCGTGTATCGATGTTAGAATAAAATGGAGCTATTACTGGATACTCTAAGGGAAATGCTGTATTTATGAATTCGGGAATGTCAATTCTGAATGAAATTAATCCGTTTGTATTCACCTGCAACATAAAACAGTTTAACGGTTTTAAGATTATTTTTCGGAAAATTTCAAAATTTTTAAGAATAATTCAACATTTTGTTTGTTGAAAATATCATGACACAATCATTATTCTATTTCATTTTATACATGTGAATAGTAAACATGCGATAGTAACTTCCATAGGTGTACTCTATAGAAATAAATATTATGCACGGTAGGTGATCTGATAATCCATACCAGAGTATACATGTGAATAGTAAATATGCGTTTATAATATAATATACCTATATATGATAATCCATAAAATTCGTAAACATGGGAATAGTAAACATACACATATGATATTCATATGTGTACTATATAGAATGAAATAATACCCATAACTGACCACATGACATGAGTAATCTAAACATGATGTGCAATTATGAAGATGATAATTGAGTAGTATAGTATGAAGACTAATATTTATTCCCATTATCTAAAATTTGGTACTGGTGATTTTTTCCAGTATTTCACTAGTTCATTTAAGAAGTAGAGATTTTCAATAGTAAACTACAAATGGATACTGGCGAAAGGGATATGGAGATAAGCATTTCTACAGATTTAAGATTGTGAGTGCCAAGATGTCTACAATAAATAAGGGTTAATTTTTATATTGTAATATTCAAACGCTCATATACGTGAAATTTATAAGAATTTATAAGAGCAATTGAAACACTACAATTCTTTTTTATTTATTTCGACATAATGGCGTGCGCCAAAATGAATAGATCTTTATAAAAGATGATTTCAAATAAAATGCATTAACAATGTCGTATATGCTATAAAAGTGATAACTCGTTATTTCCAAAGGAGTATTTTAAAAAGTTATCTATGTAGACTAGTGACATACATTTGAACATAAAATAATTAAAAATATTCAGTTCTAGGTAATGTACTGTATAAAAATATTCTTCTTAATATTGATCAGTAAATTATTGACCTCCGAACTGTCTGATAGCCTCGATATTATCAGTATTTCTTTCATACGAGAATTTTATTGTCGTACAAATAAGCACAAGTATGTGTGCCATGGATCATACATACATATAAGTTTATGCATTAAACCTTTTCTTAGTTATTTGGGATCAGGACGTGTTTCCTCTTTGGAATCTTAAATTATCTTTACAAAACAGTGTAGATTAGTATGAGTATTGTAATATTTAAAAAATAAATACACGTTGCAAATAAATTTACAACATAAAAATTGAAAGATATATCAAGTAAAATTTACCCCTTCAAGGGAATAGGAGGGTTACAAAGTTCCCTCTTTGTATTTCATGCCATTTGATATTCTCATATTGTTGTTACTTAACAATAATAACATTTTGTAATAATTTTGATAGAAATATATTATTTAATTTTATTATTAACAACCAGACTTCCAAGCACCTTTTATGGTCTTCATCCATCAGGTACAGCAGGGAGGAGCTTGTCGCTGCTGTTCGTGGTCCCTTTTCGGGTCCTATTGGACATGCGGACTTCGTAGCCTCTCGGAGCAATTACTTGACATTTTCAAGATTTTATCAATTATTTGGTGACATTGTCTCCAACCAGCTCTGTCTTCCAGAGAATAAGGCACCCTTTCTCTGATGATTGTTTCCTAATCTGTGAGGGTATCTTCTTGATACCCTTATCGATTGCTCCTTTTAGCACTAAAGGCGCAGGGCCATGAAGTTGAGAGCGCCTTCCGGACCGCTCTCTCGTTTGGGTAACGAGTCATTTAATTTCAACTGACATGTGTTTGGCAAGGAAACTTGATTCGTTTAAAGATTCAATACGAGTATGTGGTGGGACAGCAGGTTGAACAACCACGGAGACATTACACACCCTTGTTTCACGTCTTTCGTAGTATTTAATTATGGCTTGACGTCTATAAATTCATAAAGTGTATATAATCAATTTTAATTTGATTCCCTAGTAAGTTCACCGTGTCGAGAAGTGCTTGTCAGATATTTATCCGTTTACGTCCATAATCTGATACATAAGAAGACTAAATTCAATATTCATTCGCAGTTTCCTTATTCCTGTAGTTTGCTTTCTGATTGCAGAAACAAATTCTGTAGACAAATATTGTTAAGGAGTTATATCAGCGAATCTTATGGAAAAATGTTAAGGTAATAGTAGTATACACCTATTGTACATCCGTATCAATGATTAAGATTACGAAACAAAATTACAGTTTGATGAAAATATGTGAAGAGAAGTAGGTTGAAAAAGTGTGAGGATGAAGAAGAGGAAAAAAATAAAGATAGAATAAGAGGTCTTAGAATAAATAAACAGAAGACTATAGTGCAGCTATATTAGTCTTATTTAAAAATATAAAAAAGGGATAATGACGTTTATTTGAAAGAAGTGAATTCCATCAGCAAATCCCAAATATAATAAATACGAAAATAGTATATATTATAGAAATTGCTTTACTAGTGTTTTATTCCAATATATTTCATTCCATAATTATAATAGGAGCAGAACAAAAAGGGTAAAAAAGTATATTCAATCTGTGCTGGAAAAGAGTGGTAGATTTTGTAACGCACTGGAGCAAAACGATCGTTTAGAATTGTACGCCACGTGAAATAAATTTATTTATTTTATTTATTTATTTATTGACCAACAAATATTAGTCGGTCGAGTAGCTAAAGACGCTTGACTAAAGCGTTGGAGATACGCTGGAGGTCGCGGGTTCTAATTTCGCCGGAGTGAAAAAAATATGTATGTAAAAATGCATATTTCTATTCAGATTTTAAATATATTTAAAAAAAAAAACGAAAAATGCATTTTAAAATATATATTCACTCTGAACTGGAAAAGAGTGGAAGATTTTGTATCACCCTGGAGCAATACCACTGTTCAGTATTGTAAGCCACGTGATATGGATTTAGCCATGTTTCGTGACTAGAACTGAATAACCAGGTTTTCAATCTCTCATTCTCAGCATTTACATGTGCAATCGTGCAGTTTATTACAGACTCGGATGGCGGTGTCGTGGTGTCTCATGCGTAATAAAAGATAAAAAAACAGAAACTTTCACATAGCGAGCATTCTCGGTGGCGGGGCCAAAAGCCTGGAATGATCTCCCAGCGTCAGTGTGAAGCAGTCTGTCTGAGATGATTTTTAGAGGCCGATTAAAAACACATATTTTTAAAATATCGTTCCCTGAAGAGTAACAAAAGTTATGTGCAGCGCCTTTGAGGTGATTTTCTCACGAAAACGGCACTATAATATCCATGTTAATAATAAAAATAATATGCAGAACAGTGCCTACTTCACTAAGAGCAAGTCTTGTATCAAAGTGGGCTTTTTATCAATATTTCGTAACTAGAACTGAACTTTTTATTCTCTAACATAAGCAACTGCACTAAAGATAGAGGTGTCGTAGTGTCTCATGTGTAGTATAAGATAAAAAAAGATCAAATCGCGCGTATTTTATGCTATAAAGTAACATTAAAAAAACTTCAAACAATTCACTCACAAAGACGGACGAGTGCGGCTGTCCGTAAAAAATAATAGGCACATTGAGTTGAATTTCTTCCGAAGACACGTCGTCGTCGGGGGGCAACTGTCTGTCCAGACCAGCGCCGTGGGGAAAGAGGTCATCTCTGGTGAGGGCACTCCCCCGATAAGGTGCCAGCAGTAGCAACGCCAGCAGCACGGAGGGAGGCATCGCGCGCGACCACATTATGCCGGAGTCCTATCACTACTCTATATGAGACGCTCAATTCAATAAACTTTGTATCGAAATCATATTTCGGCCAGGGGTTTTAAATTATCCTCCATTTTTTATTCTTTTTAAACATGAGACACCGTGACACCACCATCCGTCTGGGTCTGTAACATACACGTAAATGCTGAGAATGAGAGATTGAAAATCGGGTTATTCGGTTCTAGTCACGAAACATGGAACAATCCATTTCACGTGGCTTGCAATACCAAACAGTGGTATTGCTCCAGGGCGATACATGATATTTTTTTTATCTTTTAGTATGCATGAGACACCATGACACCACCATCCGTCTGGGTCTGTAACATACTGTACGATTACAAATGTAAATACTGAGAATAAGAGATTGAAAACCTAGTTATTCAGTTCTAGTCACGAAACATGGATAAATTCATTTCACATGGCTTGTAATACTGAACGGTGGTATTGCTCCAAGGTGATACAAGATCTACCACTCTTTTCCAGTCCAGAGTGAATATGTATTTTTAAATGCATTTTTCGATATTTTTTCAAATATATTTTTAAACATATATTTAAATCTGAAAAGAAAGATGTATTTTTATATAAATATTTTTTTCACTTCGGCGGGAATCGAACCCGCAATCCGGCGTTCCTCCAACGCTTTAGTCAAGCGTCTTTAACCACTCAACCACGAGGCCGACAAATAAAAATTGTGTTCGTCTTACATAAATTCTTAAATTGTTTTCTTGAATTTAACTAAGTGACAACTGTTAAACGTTCATTTTATAATAATATGTTTAATAATTAAATTATTTAAATATTTGCAATGGGTACTGAACTGGCAACTAATAGTTGTTACTTGTATGCAGTGCACCACAGAATGGAATGTGCTTGTGTGTGTGTGAGTGTGTGGTGCTATTAGGAGAGTACATCTACCTGCACAATACAATGCAATAAGTCATCACGCCGTTTCCCCGTAGGGGTAGGCAGAGAGGATCGAGCGCTACACCACTATCTTGGCATAAATCTCTTGCTACATCCATGTTCATACATCTCCTCATGCATACTCTGCGATTCTTACGACTGCGGACAGAGCCATCCACCAATATTTGGTTGATCTGATTTTGCAATGTTTTCCATAGGCGACTTCTGTATTTCGTACCTTCAACATTTGCTCCGTCGATCTTCCATATTAGCCTCTCAGCACCCATTCGCTCTACATGCCAAAAACATCGCAATACATTTTTCACCATTTTATTAATCACGCTCGCCCCTGCTCCACATTCATTCCTTATATCTATGTTTCTTACTCTGTCATACATAGTTTTACAGATTCTTCTAAGAGATCTCATCTCTACAGCATTTATTATATTTTCGTTCTTCTTCTGCTATGTCCATGCTTCGCTTCCTTACATCAACGTTGGCACCAACACTCCGTTATGTACTCTACCTGTAATGTTATGCAATATTTTTAATGTATTATTGTTGTAACAATTTTTGTAACAGATTTTTAGTAGCTTTATACCGTTTATGCATTAAATAAACAATTAAAATATTTAATCAAATAATAAAAATAATAAAGCAGATATCATGACTCAGTGAATCGGTCAGTTCCTGTAACATGCAGTTTCCTCTGCGACGTATGGTTTTAAGATGATTAAAGTATCTACGGGAGAACCAGAGCGGGTAAATAAATATGATGGAGGTGGTATCTCGGTATTCGAGTAAGGTAGCGAAACAAATAATATAAAGGAGCGAAGGTTGAATGAAGCAACTTACTAAAACAGTACGATGTTTCGAAGTCTACTATAAAAAATCCGATAATGCAAATTATAACTAATTTATTAATTTATTTAACAGTACTATATAGCACTGAAGAAAGTATAACGAATGATGATAAGGAGCTATATAAAAT
>JAPMAF010001340.1:0-11286 GCA_026537445.1 Silvatares holzenthali
AAAATCAGAACCGAAAAATCCATTTTCAAATGTTTCACTCAAGTAGGTTTTGAACCTGCGACCTCTAGTATTTTAGTCAAGTGACGTGTGCGATGGTACCAAATATAAATTACTTTTTATTTTTTATTGTATTTTTATTTTTCATATTTATTTTTAAAATTTTAATCGAAAAATGCATTTCATAAATTTCCACTAATGTGGGATTCAAATCCGCGACCTACAGTGATTTAGTTAAGTGTCCTGTGTGATGGTACGAAATATACATTTATTTTATAAATATTTTTTTTACATTTTTGAAATCTCAATCGTAAAAGGCATTAATTGTTTTTCACTCAAATGCGAAAATCGTCTATCGAACCTACGGCCTCCAGCGCATTAGTCAAGTGTTCTCAGCATTAGACCACGAGGCCGATAATGATGTTGCGCGACTTATTTAAATTTATACATTTCCAATTGATACACATCTTCGTATTAGTTATCTCCATCTGATCGAGACTGGTCGCCATTATCGCGACCACACCTTCGAATTCTCTAAAGATTCTCTCTCCATTTATTTTCAACGAACAACACATCTTCACTGTTCTCCATCGTATGTCTATCAATTACGCCAATAAATATGTCGCGCTTGTTTTCCATGTGCACGACGTCAGGATTGGGTAAGAACGGTGACACAAGAGCTTCATTTGAATAATTCTTCAATTAATTCCTACCGCAGACAATATGCAAACAGTTTAGAATAAAGCAAAGTAACGCATCAAATTCGACAATTCGTTTGCCAGCATGTTTTTTCCCCCCGACGATATTTATTTGATTGTTCAGTTGTGCCTACGCTAACGACAGACGTTTTGGTAGAATTAAAATAATATCATAATAATTTACAAGTCCCGGAATATCGGACAATGTTTTGATGCCATTCCCATTTACGAGGAAATTTACGATGCCAGCGAAAGACTCCGAAGTTCTGTGTTATATTGTGAATGTGCCTAGGATATCGGATTGTTGGAGAGTTATGCTCGCAGTCCGATTGTTGAATTATTTATATGTACGATTTATGTTAATTTAGTGGGTTTTTTCTATACATTTAAATGATGTACTACCCAATCGGCAGCTCTACGCGAGCTACACAGGCCGGGAGAGGCGGCGATAAGTAAAATGTCTGAATGTTAAGTATTTCGGGGTCAAACGGGCCCACGGTTTGCGGTACACGGTATATGGCACTGATATGACTGTTGGCCATTTCCGCGGTCGGCATTTGCTTATGTTATTGGTAAGACATCAATTTTGTGTGGACGCGTAATATCGTAATTTTCCCAAAGCGAATCCACGATTACATCGATTCTGTAAACTATAAAGCGATAAAATTTTTAAGATATTCTAAATTGGTATTTGGAAGGAATAGAACAATTCCAACGCTGATCACTTTTCATTTACAGAAACAGTCTGTCTGTCTAGTGGCTAGGACACATGACTTAAATGCCGGAGAAATGCTGGAAGTCGCGGGTTCACGCCGGAATGAAAAAAATTAAATACATTTTGCCATACATATTTTAAGAATGCACGGAATAAAATATATTTATAAATCAGAAAAAAAGTCATTACATTTGGCACTACCCAAAGACGAAAAGGGGAATTGTTAGCAGGAATTACCTTGAAGTGATAAGTTTCCCCATTGTACATCGCAAAGCTATAGATATACGAGCAAAATCTTTTAAATAAATAAATAAATTTGAAAAGGAAACGACCGTCCTATGAATGGCAGGATGAAGGACATTAGTAATAGATGAACCTGATTGAAAAAGTTTCGTAGATTTAGACAAGGATATCAAGGATATATTCATAACAATTCTACTAGGAGTATTTTTTATTTCCTCGGCGCATGTTATGAATAACAATGTACAAAGTTTAAATTACATAAAGATATTTGAAAAAGAAATTAGATTAATTAGGTCGGCATAGAGAATTCAATATATGGCCTCCTTACTTGTTGTAATGAGCTAAGTTTTAAAAAAATTAAGCACTGTAATATTTCAAAGCTTTACGCATAATAAATTGTACCCACAAAGACGTAACATTTCCCATTAAACGAGTGTAATGAATACGTTGTAATATCAATAAAACTAAGTGATATTACGCATAATGTGTAAAGTTTTAGAGTTTAATAAAATTCCGTCTGCGAAGAATGTTTGAAATAATAAATACTTTTAAATCTTAAGAAATTACGTGTTTGATTGCGGGGCGGGTAGAGCTTTTGTAATATTTTATTTGGGGATTAGGCTTACGTGGAAATATTCTATATAACGTTGGATTACTGTCATCGCGGCCGGGAAGCCTTTGTTAAACTCCCACCGGCACCGCAAAGGTTATTAGAGTTAGGCAATAGCACAGTAGTACAACCACCACTCTACCTCGCTGCGAGCTTTTACGTGTGAGCGCATTCGAGTTCCTGAATAGTGCGGCTGTGTAGTCCATCGAAACTGCGGCATTCGGTAAATTCCTGAAAAGGTAAACAATTCGTACCAATAACGGAAAAATATATTGATTTAATGGGTTAAAAAGTAACCGCTATCCTTGCATTGCACGTGGAAATGAATCGAGTTAATTTTCAACGCGCAAATCAGTTCAACTTTGTTGAGACTGCATCCCAGAAGCCTTGCATCGAAGATGCTGAAAGAAACCTCTGTCCCCAGAATACAGTTTTTAAAGCATTTCCGTATAGAAAGCGCTACAGAAGCCGGCCTATAACATCATAAGATGCTATGTATGCTCATGGACTTGAAGAGGCCCATGTTATAGACAGGAGGAAACACAGACGACGTAAGAACATTCCACAGCCGGGCCGTCTCACACAAGAAAGTCTTAGATAATCTGTTGGTTCTCATGCACTCAATATCAACTGTGATTTGGTGAAGGGTATTAGCTCTGGCAAATATAGCAGCCCGAGGGATCAGTGATGCCAGTTCTCGGAGCATCTTCCATGAAAATATCGGTTAAACAAGCAGATCATCCCGACTCTTCTGCGCTCTAACAGCTCAAGCTTAGCATTATATTAACCAGTTGCTACATTACTTATTAAACGAATCGTAGGTCTATGCACAGAGTCGAGGAGATTCTTTAGATACTTGGGAGATTATATTTGAGAGGAATAACCAAAAACAATATTTATAAACAGTTGACATCGTTTTAAAAATGCTACATAATTGCTTAGGGATATCACGAAGTCTGCAAACTACCCAAAAAAGTTAACTTTTAAATGGAAGGGTATTCACACAACCACAGAAGGTTATCAGATGTTTTGTTACTAGCATCACAAAATTGGATTATGAAACAGTATTTCTTCTGGTCAATATAAGATCTACCAATTTTTGGCCAGCTTTTTAAAATAATTATATGCTAAAATCTGCATTGAACAAACATATTTAATATTCACACTTTCGGGGGTCGAACCAGCGACATCCAACGCTTTAATCAAGTATTCTATCTTCTGCACCACGAGGCCAACAAATTCTCCTGATATAGTAGATAGGATACTTGAATAATTATCATTATTATAGATACATTCATATATTGTTCACAGCGTTTTTCGTTAGCTTCGCCAAAGATTTAAATTTCAGAAATACACATCGACATTAGTTTACGTAGATTCTTGTTACAAGGATTCTTACATAGATTCTTGATACAGGAAGAGAGAAAGAAGGAAACCAATAATTTTGACCAGCAATACTTTTAAATTATATTGCATGGTGCAAATTTTGTGCAAATGTTGGATAATTGTTTGTCTCGTATTAAATTCATTACGCGTTATTCAAGCCCGAACGTAAAGCGGCTCGGCTACCAAAAACCGGGCTAATGCAAAACAAGTTAAGGATCTCGGAAATATATCACCTAATAGATACTTCATCTTAGAATTATTACAACGTGAATTATTCCAGTAGGCGTCCAATACATTACGCACTTAAAAGCAACCCGTTTTACGACACAAACATAAGCATAACTCTAATAAAACATAAACAACGATACTATGGATGAATAAGGTGAGAAAATTATCGGTCTTCGAAGTGTGCTAGCTAAAGGTATGATAGGATATACAAAATATTGAAATGTGTAATGATTTCCTCTGGAGTTTTCATTCTGTGATGCTGAGGTCAACTACAGAATGATTATAAGGGAATGTTTTAAGATGCACTTTGTACAGAGAATCTTCTTTGCCGTTTTAGTAGGAATGATAGATCTAAATGTCAAAGCTTAAAATATTAATTATTTTCAGTTACTTTGTGGTCCATTTTTAATATCTATTTATTTTTTGTTTTTTATTTTGATCCTCGACCACATTTTTTTATAAATAATTAATGTTTGAGTAAAGGAAAGATTAAAGATTATTGTTTGAGTAAAGGTAAGTAAGAATTCGTTAGAAAAGAAGATAAAGGAAAGAAAAAAGGGAAATTCTTTTTATTTCACTTTTTCTTCGGTTGTTTTGCGATTACATTTAAGAAATTCTATTTAATTTCTATGTCTACAACCACTTGATATTACTCAAATAATCCAACATGTTTCGACTATACACTGATCAGTGATCATGACCAGCAAATAGTCGAAACATATTGGATTAATTAAATAATATATAGTAGTTGTAGACAAAAAAAATAAATAGAAATTTATAAGGGAATTCTATATTCTACTTTGAAAGATAACGATTTACATGGACAAAAATAAAATGATAAAGAAAGGAAATATAGACATGTTATTCTCTCTGATGAATCTTGGGCTGGTGTATCTGAAACCATATCTGGGCTAGTTGTATGTATGGTATCCTGGAGTCATATCTTAGTGGAAGCATGATATTTCAGAGAAAAGGGACAGAAAAGCGTGTATTGAAATATAACTATTTTCCAAAATCAAGCGGGATGTGGTATCTCAGTTAGGTTAAGTCCTCACGTTGCTGAGGTTCAAAAATCCAATCTCGGTTCACGTAAGACACGGCAGCATTTTTCAAAAATGGGATCCACACGTACAAAGCTAACGAAACAAAATACCAGGAGTTCAGGAGAGCAGAGGATGTAGGAGAGATATGAGCCGGAACCAAATCGAATCATTTATATTCAAAAAATGCTTCTGTGCTCGGAGATAACAACAGTATGCCGCTATGCGCGCTGCTATTGGTAAAAACGCGGGCGTGATTCCAAAAACGATTATGCTACGCCGATTCCTATTCAAGAACGTGAGTCCGTACTCTAAACCTTCGATTATTAAAGTATCCTATGGAAAAATATACCCTGTTTTGTAAATCTCTGAATAGGGCCGCGTGGTTTCGCTATAATAGTGGAATAGATGAGCTCTATACAAACTCATGCTCTCCTTTTACAAAAAAAAATCGACTTTTTAAACTATAAAGCTGCATACTATTATAAAGGTGTCCCCCAACTAGAACGAAAAATGAAATTAAAAAAAAAACAAAAGTACCGAACATTTGATTTAACTGTAAATAGGAGGAGATACGTGTGAATTATGTATAAAACAACATAATTTTTTTTTGTTGGCGTTATTTGACGACATTTTAAATTACGGTTTGATTGGTTAATAGGTATATCTCTGATAAAAACTAATAGGTTCAAAAGATAAATATAAATGATCTGTCGACTTACTACTTAACGAATTTCTTTGCGACTCGTATTAATCTCTTCTAATCCTTTTCACTCCTTACATCTTATTTAAGTTTATATATTGTCCACTAAAATCTGCATTTGCACACAACCTCGTATTCTTCAACTATCCACGACTATATTAAACCGTGCACATTCGACAACAGGTAAAATATTTTCAAATTTTATTCGGTGAGATAACACTTTATTTGTTTTAATTTTATGTATTTAATTAAAAAATAGCTCTAAAAATACACGAACAAGCGATCCTACCAGCTAACCTACGCGTCCGCCAGAGCACATAATTTGAAGAATAAAATCAAAAACATGTCCAAGAAACATATTTCTAGATATTTGTTAAAAATACAATATCGAAAATGATTCGCAACATTTTATTAACGGAATTATTCCAAGAAAATCTCATATATAATAAATATCCACCAGAAAAATACGTTCAAAGAAAAATATAATAACATATTAAAATTAATTGAGAGCTTTATTGTCTTCGTATATCGATAATTTGTAAAAATAAATACGTACCTTATATTTTGAGAAAAACAATAAGAATGCCTATGAAAGAAACGACAAAAAACACAAGCTGTTGATCATCTATCTTAAGGGTAAAATACGAATGTAGGGAAATTATCCTGCAATAAATGGAATATCAAGTTGTTGCACAGATGATGACTGTTCGGCAAGTAAGTTATAAAAAGAAATCGAAGAATCAGAAATAAAAAAAAAACAGTTCATATGTACAAACTTTGATCTATATGTAAGAAGAAAATAACGTTACGAAACAAGTTGAATTAATTGTGCATGGCATGTCAATACTAAACGGTGATATTTTTCCAAGGCAATATAAGATCTACCACTCCCCACAACATAGCAAATTTTTTTTAAAGCAATTTTATAATACATTTTCAAATTCTGCAACAAAAAAAACTTTAAAATTTTGCTACATCGATAATAAAACATGCTACCTACGGCGTTTTATCCACTACACTTCGCACAAGCTAGGGAGATTCCCAAACAATATACTTCATTCATTGATATAATAGTAGTTCTGCTGATTTAAATTGAACTATGGTTGATCAAATACTATTGACCAGTTTATGCTATAGTCGAATTTAACTTCAGTTTATTGATTATTAAATCTGACACTCTTTTAATGCATTTTGAGATTTGAAATCCTGAAGACGATCGTCCACGTATTCATAGATTTTTTTCTAAGCATTGTTATTGAATATGTAAAGGATCGGTCACAGTATAGAAACATATGGAACTCCGTATAGTGTAAGAGTGAGTTTGGGGCAATTTTGTATTATGAAGCTGAAAATTTAAGAGATTGTTTTTATTATCATGCTAAAGTCCTGATACATGTCCAGGTAGCGATCGGATGCGAGCTATGCGCGTTATCAATACTCAGCGAGATATCTAAAAACGCTCTAGGTGTCTCAGCATTGAGTATGTTAAAATACGCAAAAAAAAATTCAGTCAAATATGACCTTAGCTACTTGAAGACTTGAGGATATAGTTCAATTCAATTTATTTAAAAGAAAAGAGCAAACAAGAGAAAAGCATTAATTTTTATTATATCAAAACAATAAAAACTACATTACCGCTAATAGAAAATAATCTAGAAATATACAAGTATTTTGCAAAGCTCGTGCATAGTAATTTGATAACCAAAGTTTGCGAGGGGGAGAATTCGATATTGACGATTGAAAACTTTAAAAATGTTGTAGGGTATAAATTTATGAAGCATAAAAAGTAGCAGGGTACCATAAAAGTTCAGCGGGTGGGTTCTAATTTCACATCCCTCTGCGGTGTGCATTATTTATACCATAAAATGAGATGCAGCTACTTTATATCGCGCGGAGAGCCTTATCGGTCCTGCGAATCTGGACTCCGATTGAAAAGGACGCCCGGTACATAACGTCGCAGTGAAGGCGGTCTTGCACTACGGGTGATAAAGGGAATGTAAGAAAGTTCCGCGGGCGAAGGGGTTAAAATGTGTCAAGTAGGACTCGTGGTGGTTTGACCTCTTCAACCCTGCCGCACTCGGAGTGATATAAGAATGGAGCTTTTAGTAAAAGGAAAAAAATAAACATTTTCGTGGCACCTCCGCTCTATGCTCGTATGTGCTGAGCTCACTTGAATTTGCTTCCCAGAAATATCAAATCTCTTTGTAGATTTTCGAGAGTGACTCTTGTGAATCGATTTTGACTCCGAAAGAGGTTCTACATACGGGTACATTATTTTAAATATTCTAAAATATATAGTTACATACACACATAACATCACGCTATTTCTCGATAGCATAAGCGATAGCGATAAGCGGAAAAAATAGAGTGCCCTACAACTTTTACTTCCTCTACAGTCATGCATCTTGTCATCAGGCGGCAGTTTTTGACACTCTTAACTCAGCCTCCGTTGAGAAGTGCATGCTCCTACCAAGTGTTAGGCCTTCTATGCATCGCTCTGCTAGGTATATTCGATCTATTTTACAATATATTCTTCTTATATTATTGCCGATAGATTAAATTTCTTCACTCAAACTCTTATATGTACATATTCATCAGCTGATTCCTTATCTCAGACAACCAGATTGGCAACCGACTTCTCACTCTCCTGAAAACATCTTTATACACATAATATTACGCAGATATGTTATTCCGTGTAAATATAATTTACGTTCTGGCAATAAAGACGTCCATATGCTAATAAATACATGCCATAAAATGTATTTTGGTTGTTATGACTCTCGGGTAAAGAAGTGTTTAACTACTAAGTATATTTTTTTTAAAATAAATATAAATATATATTTTAAAAATGTTTGCTGAAGACCTTTTGCAGTATAATACGTTTATTTTTTTATCAAACCCTCAAATAATCACATCGGCCAATGTACACATTTTTTGCATCATAAAAGAGAGCAAAAGAAGATGCGAATTTGTATTTTGACTTGATATTGTTTCTGAAATCTTGATCGGAATTTTCCCACATCTATATCCATATAGTCTGGAGGTGTTTTTTTTTCACGAAAACGGCACTACATAGGTTATCCCCGTTACTGATAATACATGCATTTGCAAACTATACTTAGTAAAGATTCATATTCGGAAAATGGACATATTAGGGCCAACAATTTTATCTGTTTTATCTTTTTCATATTTTCTCCTTCTCTTTTTTCTACATTCTCTTTTTCTTGGTCTTATTTTTTTTTGTTTTTAGTATTTGGGGTGCACACAATAACTTTCGTGTTATTTGTTTTTGTTTTATCCTTTTGTTTACATTGTTTTTTTTTGTTCTGTAAGCTCACATAAACGATAGTTCACGCTTAGTGAAGTAAACGTTGCTTTTGATTATTTACTGTATTTCTGGTTTTGAAGAAAAATAGAGAAATAATAAAAATAAATTACTACATACATGAAATTTTAGTTCCCGATAACTACGGTTAAATATTTGAGAAATTAAATCTCGATAGAATATTGCAAGCGCGTACTACAACTTTGAAGGATTTTTATTTATAATATGGTCAAATATATACAAAAATGTGACGTCGCGAGATACTCGATAGGTAGTACCTACTTGATATTTTTTCACGGAGACTTCAGAATGACTCGGAGCATTATGATAGATTAAAAATCGTTAGAGTAGTACTTACTAAGAAGCAATTACACTCTTTGAGCTTCACCCATTAAATAATCGTCCATTTTCTTAGTCCATCAATCGTTGAAGAGAAGTGAACGGTTTAATTTTAACAAATTATGTAATCACCGCGTAACTAATCGCACTCTTAACCTTAGCTTTGACTCCTTTCTAAAAATTTAACAGGCAAAGCGATACTTTTAATGATCGCCGTAAAAAGCACAATCAATAAACCCGGAGAATATAAAGACGGATGAGCAATATTTTTTAAGACGAGGTACAAAGCTCGTTATAGAAATATATTAGGCTTTCTAAGCGCTCGGCCTATTATACGGATATTACGAACTACCAATTTTTATCCGACACGATTTTAATGCCGTAAAAATATGATATAAAATACTTAAAATTCAATAAATTAAGCTGCGCAATAAAACGGTTTTGGTAAACCTACAAAAAAGCTTCCTTCGGATCTGGTTTGTATCTGTTCATAAAACATGCCACCTGCTGGGAGGATAAAATGTCATTTAATGTCAAAACTACAGTCCGCTCGTGACTCTCGAGAATTAGGGAACTACTACAAAAATAATAATAGCTTATCATCACGACAATTCTCCGCGGGCGTAAGCAGAAACGACCGAGATATTAACCTCGTCTACATTCATATTTCTCCTCTTTCGATTATTAAGATTACAAACGGAGGCATCTATTTGAATTCAGTTTATTTGACGCTTTTTCTTTCCACGTGATTTTTTTGTTTAAGTACAAATATCCTACGATTTGCTCTAAAAATATCTATAATAATTATTATTATTATTTTAATCTTTTACTACACATGAGACACTATGACACCACCATTCGTCTGGGTACGTAACATACTGTACGATTGCACATGTAAATGTTGTGTAGCAGAGGAGGAGAGATTGAAAACCAGGTTTGAATAACCTAGTCACGAAACACGGATACATCTATTTCAAGTGGCTTACAATACTGAACGGTGGTTTTGTTCCAGGGTGATACGAGATCTACCACTCTTTTCTAGTCCAGAGTGAGTATATATATATTTTTTTAAATGTTTTTACACATATATTTAAAATCTGAATACAAAAATTCCTTTTTTTTGTACATATTTTTTTTTCACTCTGGCGGGATTCGATCCCGCGACCTCCAGCGTTCCTCCAACGCTTTATTTAGTCAAGCGTCTTTAACCACTCGATCACGATGCCGACAATGTGTTTATTTGTTGGTGTGTTTATTTGTTGATGAGTTTATTTGTTGATACAGACGGAATCGCCCTTAAGATGAGACACTGCAATGTGGTCCGGAACGTTGGCAAACAAAGTGTCACAACATGGCATGACTACCCAAAAGTTATTGACTCCCGAATCGCTTGGTCATGAAAGCCTACGACAATACTTGAGGTAATCGTTCATATTCGATTTACGGAGTTTCGTCTCTCAGCGTCCAGGATAATAATGCCATAAATCGGGACCTACGTCTGCCGGAACGTAAATCCTCCGATACCATACCGGGCCCGCTCGGTAAAAACCCGATAATGGTGGTAACCAGCAATTAGCAGCATTACTAATTGCTGTCATAAATCCACGGGGCCGGGCTCGGGGAGGGTCGAACACAATCGCCGGGCCTGTTAGGTCGCACCTAACTGCATACTCCGTTTTTTTCGGATATCCCGGAGCAGAGTAACGAAATACGCAATCAATGAATGAATGCACGAAACCTTGATGTACGGAAGTGAAGCGTGGACATGGCTGAGAAGAAATGAAAGTAGAATTAGTGCTGTTGAGATGAGATCTCTTAGAAAAATGTGTGGTAAAACAGTATACGACAGAGTAAGGAATTCAGATATAAGAAAAGAAATAATGGGCTCTAGCGAACAAGCTCCAATTCAACGCCTCGAAATGTATCAGTATATCCTTCACCAGATCCAATTCTCCCATAGAATACTCCTATACTATGTCTGGAAGCTGTCTTCCCAAAGTGT
>JAPMAF010001341.1:0-11286 GCA_026537445.1 Silvatares holzenthali
GTCAGGATAGAACTAAGTGGCACTCCATTCTCTCTGCCTACCCCTATCGGGAAAAGGCGTGATGTTGTGTATGTATGGATGTATGTGTATGTCTAATTTTTGAGTGATGGCTGAATTTGGAGGCCCCCTCAATTTAAGGGCCCGAGGCGCGCGCCTCATGCGCCTCTATGGAAATCCGCCGCTGCGCGCATATAGTACTTTGAACATTATACATTTCTTTTGTACAGAGTATCCTAGATTATGGATCTTTCAGTTAGAATCCGTATGATTTAAAATATGAAACTGTTTTGGGAAGAGTTCAGATTTTTTTTTGGAGGGAAGGTCCCAACCATATCTGAACCGTTGTAAGAACTTATTGTCCTCATATCTGTTCTTTCGATTTTTGTCTACTTATATTGAGGTCGAACATTTTTTTTCCCTCCAACTGCCACCTATTCCCGAAAACACATATACATTTGCAATACAATAATGCAACAATTAGACAGCAAATTAAAACATTTAAAATGAGTGGTCGTATACAGGAAAGGGAGTGGGAGGAAAGAATGCCCTCATTAGGCAGAGAAAAATAATAGGATGAAGAGAAAAGATGAAAAATGTATGAATGTTCATTTAGCGGTTAGGATTCTACATTATGGTTGTATATGTATGTAAATTTAATGTTTCTTTTTAATAGGATGTATGAT
The DNA here is from genome assembly GCA_026537445.1 of Silvatares holzenthali. Taxonomy (NCBI): domain Eukaryota; kingdom Metazoa; phylum Arthropoda; class Insecta; order Trichoptera; family Pisuliidae; genus Silvatares; species Silvatares holzenthali. The sequence continues at coordinate 684 of JAPMAF010001341.1, forward strand.
AGATCCTTCATTTGAGACGCCAAAGCCTGCCGCAGCCTCGGACCCAGTCAAGACTGGTTTGCGCCTATGCGAGCATTGTTACAATTTGATCGAAGTAAGAAAGCAGCTGCAGGAGAGTCGCAACTCGAAGACTATTCTTGGTACTGGTTATGAACAAATGCGTAGTCTTATGGAACAAGCAACACCAGCTGCAGCGATGTATACCAAAGTAATAGCAAATTTTCTTCTATTTGTATTTCTCAGATTTCACTCAATTTTGAAGGCAATGCTATGTCAGTCTTCTGCTTAGATCTTGGTATAGAATAATTGATTTTTTATGTTTTCCCGCACAAAAGGCACTCTAGCAGGCCTCTCATAAGACACTATGCAGGTTGAGGAAGACTTAGGAACAGGGTAATAGGGTTAGATAATAAGAGTTAAAAAATCAAGTATTAATGCGAGTCTTGAGGTGGCCTTTGTTAAAGGTGGGATGAACACAGATGACAGGTCATTCCACAACCAGGCCGTTTCGCACAAGAAAGACTTAGATGATCTATTGATTCTCACACGATCTACATCAACTGTGAAATGGTGATGAGCATTGGTAAAATATGTAGCTCAAATCATCATGAAAATATCAGTAAAATAAACAGATTATGCCGATCTTTCTTCTGTGCTTCGATGACTGATCAGCAGTGGGAGTTGAATTATTTATTAAATGAACCACACACTTTTGCACAGTCGAGGTTATTCTTTAGATACTTGGGTGCTTCTTTAGATAATTGCTAATAATTGCTTTTATAAGCTCTCGGAGTACAAAACATATCAACAACTTACATATTAATTGCTTGCGGGAGAAGTGGTTTTTAACTCTTTGACTTCGGTGAGAATATAAATGTAATATGTCCTCAAGGACGGGAATCTTATAATTTTCATTCTATTTCATCACCACTATAATTTGTCTGTGGTTAAAGCACTGTTTTTTTTACTTTGCACTGGAAATATGCTCGAGGTCAAAGGGTTAATATTGATGAGCAATTATTTTCTTCTGCTTCCAAAAGTAAACGTTGATCTTTTTTTTTAGATGTGTTTAAGCTTAAAACTAGGAGAAACAACATACCATTTATCTGATGCAAACGTCCTGAAATCCAGAATAGCAAAGTACGCCGAAGGGATAGACAGTTTCAGCAAACAGATAGCGGCACTACAAATAGCCCAACCAGGGAGTAGGACCAATAAATTACAAATTGCGATTCGCCAGGCTGCAGTACACTTTATCAAGGTTTGTATATTATATTGTTATTTTGTATATAAGGAACAATATTATATTCAAAGATACAAACATTCCGGTAGAAATATATTTATTTATGTTACACACCTAATGGTATGACGCTATATTTATTGACTATCTATTTGTTGTATATTTATAAAAATGTGTGTGTGATGATTTTTTACAACTTTAACTCATTTGTGATATTTATTTTGCGCTTCTTAATTACAATTGCTTGTGCTACTGAAACATAGATAATAAGAGTTAAAAAATCAAGTATTATTATACATGCTCTTAAGAGACGATGCTGGAGATAGACATTCAGTGCTAAGAACTAAACTAAGAGTTAATGTATTCATGTTACAAGCAGTCAAAGCTATTACCAAGCTCAGGTATAAGTGTGGAAATAGTACTCATATGAAATATTCAACCTTCACAAACTTATTATTTTGAGCAGTATCTCAGAAAGACCAAGGAGGAGAATTTCAATGTAGTGGATTAAACAGCACTGTTTATGAGAGAATAATTCTGACAGAGTCTATCGATAAATGGTGAAGTTGTGCATTCTGTCACCAAAATTTGCGATCCATCAATATGTAGTCAATGAGAAAATGACAGTACTATGTGAATAGAATTATTTTCACACTTACTACTATGTCTTTAAAAAAATGTCCTTTTTATAATTCGTATATTTTTAAATTTCTTGAAAAGATGAGGTCCAGAATTGTCTGTATGGTTCAATACCATACAGGCTATTCTGGAGGGATATAAGAACCAAGAATATTAATAGAAAGAATTAGCTATTTGTAAATGAAATAAAAAATTGATCACATTTTTTGTTGGTACAGGAAGAGTTATTAACATTGATTCCATTACCGAGTGATGCTGAAATAAGTGAAATTAGAAAAATAAAACGAGAAGAAGCAGAAAAAAGAATAGAGCAAGAGAGAAAACAGGCACAGCTCAATCTTGCCAGGAGGCAGGCTCTGGAAGAACAGTCGGGTGCCAGAAGAAGAGATCCAGACGGATGGACATCGGTATGTTGACAACAAAATTATTATGTGATATCCTTAATGCTTTTAAGCATTTCAAGAGATGGCCACACTAGTGTAATTACTATAATGTGATAATTGTTTTCTAGGCAAAACAAAACGATCCAGTTCCTGATGATGTAGATGATCCATTAGTTGAGCAAATGAACATCATACGAGGATATATAAAGCAAGCTCGGGATGAACAAAAATATGAAGAGGTAATTAAGCATTTCTCCATCAAGCTTTCAATAAGGCTTGATCTCTTTGATTTTGCTCACAGGAGAGTTATTCCTCTGAATGGAGTCGAGGGGAGGTCATTGGAACACAATTTACGAAATTAGCGTTACCGATTCCTTTGCTGCATTTAGCAGTTACTCAACATGCCACTGTCCATAACTAATTTAAGGCCTCCCCTTTGATCTTCCACTATTCTCTATTCTGAGCAAACCACATCCACTTTACTTCTGCATTTTATCTTATATTGTTTATCCATCTAGCCTGTAGTCTCCCCTCTTTTACTTGTTCTAGGCTACTATTCAATAGATGTATGCTACGAGGCACTTGCCTGGGGCCTTATGTATCAAGAGGGTTTCAAAATGTATAAGGGGACCTTGATTTTAGCTATGGAAAGGTAATTCCATAGCGGAGCTATTTCACATGAGAATAATTTACAGAGTCTCATGCGCTTAATATCAATTGTGAAGGGGGGACGGGCAGTCATGACACATGGCTCTACTAAACACAGCAGCCCAAGGAATCAGTTTTTGACAGTATCTTCTGCGCTCCAGCAGTTGAAGGCTATTTGTGAGAACTAGATTATTTAATATGAGGAGATTCTTTAGACGTTGATAGATGATTTATGTGGTTCGAACCAAAGATGGGTGGCAAACTCAATTGCGGGTCACATCTGCGATTAGCCCGGTGAGGAATCTTCGATTTCTATACAACATGCTCTATTTCCTAAAGGTTAATTTGATTCTAGTTTTGATGGTACCTTGGTTCTTAAGTTCTCCAGAGAGCGACAGTTTAAGTATATCGTTATGATCACTGTTAGGAAATGTGCTAATTTAAGAGGAAATCAGATTGAATTTATTATACATACATGTTTTAACATCATCTAAAGATGATTCCGATAATAATTGTAGCCGTGATGTTTTTGTTTGTAATTTTCAGGTTGCAATATTGGAGAAAAATTTGAAAGAGCTCAAGGAAGAGTATCATTTGCAGAAAAACCAAATATTTGATCGTTAACACTCAATATTTTATGCAATCATTTTATATTCGACTCGAATTAGCATTTCTAATGTATTAGTTGTCATTCCTACAATTATTTATTAAATAGCTCTGCACAACATTCACAGGTAATAAAATACTGAAGCATAATATAATTGTTTTATTATTAAAAAGGGTTTACAAAAAGCGACTGGGAAATTTCATTATTCCTACATAGTAATTTCCTCCACGTTTCTTGAGTGGCATTTAAACCGCTTTTGTGAATGGGACTTTTATGAAAAAATCTGCATGGCTACAATTTGATGAGTTGAATTTATTTTTGATAATGGCAACCCAATAACAGTAGTGCATTTTCAACATTTAGTATGAGCTAACCAGAATTTTTTTTAAATATATTTTTAATATCTGGAAAAAATGCAGTTTTAAATTATTTTTTTCACTTCAGTGGGATTTAAACTCACAACCTCTAGCGTTCCTCCAACGCTTTAGTGAAGTGTCTTAGCCACTCCACCGCGAGGCTAACAAATCTTACATACTTGTAATTTAACTCTAATATCCGAGTTAGATGTACCAGAGACTTCCAGATGGTCATCATTTTGAGATTGCACTCAGAAGCTTCTGGATGCATAATAGCTACCTGCGTATATTATTACTGGTTGTGTTTGTAGGCTTAATACATAGTTTCTAATAATTCACATCATTGATAATGAGCAGTACAATCAGAATAGACGAAACCCATCATTAATACTCAAGTCCACTTAACAATTTTGTCAGCTTTTTTCAATTTAAGTAGCAACTCCGGTCTTATGAGAAGTATTTTATGTATTGTGTTTTCAAGTACACATTCCTGACAGTCCTCCGGTTCTTCTATCCCCAACACTGAGAACATGTGTACATTTCCAGACTTATCTGCCAAAATTAAATTACTTCCGTTACCTGTGAAGTTAACTTTTAACAGAAGATTGGGAAATTGTTTAGTATAAATTGTGGTGTCTACTTTGTGTTTGATGTTCCATAAATATACTTTGTTATCACTTATTGCAGCTATTACCGTAGAGTGAGTCGGACTAAACTTGACAGCCGCAACTGAATTTAAGTTGGTTGTTAAAATTATGAGTGGAGTCATAACATTTTCTCTCCAAATTTTAACTTTTGAATCAGCACCGCACGTGACAAATATGGTCGGACAATGTGGAGAGAACTGCATTTCGTATATCGGTCCGTCGTGCGCCAAAAAAAAGTGTATGTGTTGATTCAAATAATAAACTGAACATTTATAAATGTAACCATCAGCTGTCCCGATAAAATAAATGTCTGACAAAGTCGGATGCCTGCAGTAGAAAAAAGCCACTGTGTTCCTGAGAATCGGAATTTCGTTAGAGGGACACCAGTCTTCTTCGAATGTGCTTTTAGTATTCCCATCCGTGTAAATTATTCTCATAATCGAAGTACAATAGAAATCGTTTGTTTTCGTTCGAAAGAAACAATTGATTCGACCATCTTGTCCGACTGAAATGACTTGTTCTTTTCCGATGTTATAGTCCTCAGAAAAGTACCACTGTAGGTTCCAAATAGGTTCAAAAGACAAACAGGACCTACGAGAACTCTTTGCTAATACATTTTTAAAATGAGTTGTGATGTCTAAAATGAGAACTTCTCCGTTGTAAAATCCTACAGCTAATAAGTTAGGAGTGTAAGCCGAGAAGGCCGTGCTGGTCACCGGGAATTCAAAACGATACAATCTCTCCGGCTGAGTCGGGTTCTTTATACTCCACACGCAAATAATACCATTTGATTTCTCAGAACAACGACATTTCCCATACCCGACTGCCATAATATCGGTGTTGGTTGGATTTATACTTAACGATGTTACTGTTTTATTTAACAGTTCATGAAAGGAAAAAGTCCAAAGTAAGTGTAAGTCATAATTAAATTGAATTTCTTCATCGCCTTCTTCATTTTCGTGGCTCACTAAGCCTTTGAAATCTTCTTGCTCTAAAGTGAAATTATTATTGGCCAGAATCCTTTCCATCATCATAGTGGCATTGAGGAAGTTTGTGCTGGTCAATATTTTGTTTGCTTCGTTTTCATTCTTCTCTTCATTTGTCATATGATCATCCCCAATCGTGTCAATTATGCTATCATTGAAATTGATAGAATCAATGGAACCAATCATATCGACGTCATTCTTTGTAGATGCATATGAATCGTATAAATCCCAAATAGAAGCGAATGCAGAGTTATTTGATTTATGTGGCTTGGACATGAGAGTATGCCTTGTTTTTAATATACAATCTATAGTTTGAACTTCTGTTGTTTTAGTTTTGCGATTTCGTCCTTTTCCAATAGTGAGATAGTCATAAATTTCGTTATCTTTCTCGATAAGATCTCCTTCGTGAGTTCCTTTAGCTACAGTTATACTCGGCATTTCGAGCAAAGAGATCGTGTCAGTTTCTTCTAAGTACACAGTGATCTTTTTAGGTAATATTTTTTTGGAAAACGCTCTCGGTAGATAAAATGCGGAAGGTGCACATACTTCGAGCTTATCTTCATTTCCAACATCGCAAAACGCTTTTCTATCTACTTTAATATTATCTAAACTGATATTCATAGTCATACGCTTGTGAGTTAAATCCTGATTTTTCACAATGCTGCTCTGACTGAATCTTTGGGTTTGTGAAGATATATGGCTTGATTTTTCGGCGACTTTCGAAACTTTTCTGAAAGCACTTCCGGTGTTGGTTTCCAAATTGTACTTACTACCCAATTGAAATTTATCACATCCTAATATTTTTGGTGTTACATCCACATCATCAAAATACACTAGCAAGTCAGGTTCCGGTATGTGTATGTCATATAGAATTGTTGTACTTTTGCCGATGCTTGTAGTTTTCGCTGCGTCTTTCCTGCTAATTGCATCCTTCACGCTGATGCAACTCAAAAGTTGCGTTGTATTCGGTATTAACGTTGTCGATTCATCCCCGATAGGCGATATCATGGCAAAAAAAAAGTAGAATAGGAAATATGTAAAAAAAAAATGTATATAAAAATATATGTTTACAAAAACACCATTTTCTAAAGTGACAAATATTCTGTCACTTAAAATTTGTTGTGTAACACCGTATTCTTTATTTGGAAATATTTTTTTTACAAAAGACATAGTACTCGCATATGATATATTAAGCCGGGAGTCGGCAAACTGCTTTGTTTATTTATTTAAACAATACAATGTAGCGAACACACAAAATATAAATAATCAATAATTATATTTTTTTACGATCTGACCTTTACATAAAACCACCACCATCCCTTGCAAATATAAATGCTGTGTAGTAGAAAGAAGATATAAGGAAAAGTATCATATTCAAAAGAAGTAAGGATGACATTAAGACAAACTAGTGACAAAATATGATAGATAAATCGGCCTCGTAGGTCACGGGTTCGAATTCCGCTGGAGTGAAAAAAATATATACATAAAAATGCATTTTTCTATTCAGGTTATAAAAATATATGTGTTAAAAATATATTTAAGAAAATCAAAAAATGCATTTAAAAATATATATTCACTCTGGACTAGAAAGGAGTGGTAGATCTTACATTGCCCTTGAGTAACTCCAACGTTCAGTATTGTAAGTCACGTGAAATGGATTTATTCATGTTTCGTGACTAGAACTGAATAGCTGGGTTTTCAATCTCTCCTCCGACTGCTACACAGCATTTACATGTCCAATTGTACAGTATGTTACAGACCAGATGGATGGTGGTGTCTTGATGTCTCATGTGTAGTATAAGATAAAAAAATGATAGTCAAGTCTCGCAGGTCATAGGTTTTTAGGTAGCTTTGTGTTGTGACATTTTGTTTGCCAACATTTCGGACCCCCTGAAGATAGACACTTAATGTGATCTGAAACGTTGGAAATATCATAACACAATACGGCTACTCATAAGCCTTTGATTTGTGAATGAATAAATCCATTGAAGAGAGAAATGATAATAACATATTTTTCTATTAAAATATATTATTTATAAGTTTACATAAAATTATTACAAATGTCTATATTTTATAATTGTTGATTTCTCTTTTCCATATCTGCTTCCTTACTGCTGGAACGCACTGATCACTAAGTTAAATAATTAGTGCAGTAATTTCTTATTGTTGGCTATACCCACAAAATATCTCAATCAGAGTTCCTCAGTTTGTGCTTAGTTCCACTAAAGGATCGCTCTAAAGCCAAAGGAAGATGCTGTTTATTCATGAATGTTATAGATCCAATGTTATAGTTTTAGAAGTGTACATAAAAAAAGTGATATTATTTTTCCTGAATAAGTCATGTGAAAAAACACATCACCAAAAAAATATCAAATTTCTACATGCTGAGATTATCACTACCAACCACAATAGAAAAGCAGACAAGGAAGTTCATTTTTCTATAGAAATATCTACATCATTCTTTAATAGCTTTTTTCGCTTTTTTCAGTTGATGCAATAAGTCTGGTTTGATTTGCAGTGCGTTATGTATGGTCTCTTCTAATAATTGATCTTGATATTCCTTGGCTTTGCAGACACCTATAAAAGTATACATATGGACACATCCTATTCTGTCGCTTATAATGAAATTTTTACCATCTTTGGTAAAGAGTATTTTATGTAGCTCCATAGACAAATCAGTTACCACACTAGGAGTGTCTATCTTCTGCCTGATGTTCCACATATACACTTTAGTCCCGCTGACTGCCACGATGATAGTAGAATGTGTCGGACTCAATGCTATTCCCATTACAGGACTCATACCTGTCGTTAACGTAATGAGGGGGCTCAAGACATCTTCCCTCCAAAGCTTTACCATCCAATCTGCTCCGCATGTTACAAATATTGCCTTGCAAAAAGGAGAGAACTGCATTCCGTACACGGGACCATCGTGAGCTAGAAAAAAGCTGATGTGTTGGTTCAAATAATTGGTTGAACATTTATAAATATATCCGTCTGATGTTCCAATGAAGTATATATGAGTTATAGCCGGATGTGGACAGTAAAAGTGACAAGTATTGTTTCTCTGAATGGGAATCTCATTAGGGATACACCAGACTTCTTCAAAAGCGCTCTTCGAAGATCCTTCTGTGCGAACTAACCGCATCATCGAGTCGCAGACAAAATCTAATGTTTTAGTTCGAAAATAACTGTTGATTCTGCCGTCCTGTCCGATCGAAATAATCTGCTCCTCGCCATGGTGATAGTTTTCTGCGTAAAACCATCGCAAATGCCATATCGGTAGAAATGATGGTGACGAATTTCTCGAACTGCAAGCGATTATATTCTTCTCATATGGAGTTATATCTAGAATGTGCACATCGCCGTTGTAAAATCCCAATGCTAACAGATTTGGTTCAGACTTTGAAAAGGCCATACTTGTCAGTGGAACGTCAAACTTGTAATATCTCTCTGGTTGCGTTGGATTCTTGATACTCCAAATGCAAACAATTCCATCGGACACTTCAGAATATCGAAATTTTCCATAGCCAACAGCTATAATGTCACTGTTACAAGTATTCACACACATAGTAGTGACAGGTTTGTTGGCTAATTTGAAATAGCAGTACTTCCAGAGGAGTTGCAATTCATAATTATAACAGTCTTCATTCTCTTCAACGTCGTGACTAATCAAACCTTTAAAGTCTTCTTGTTCAGTTTTGAAATTGTTATTCGCTAGTATTCTTTCCATCATCATCGTGGCATCAAGAAGTGCCGGACCGTTTAATATTTTTCTAATGTCTCTCTCTTCTTTCGCTAATATTTCAGTTGGTTTTTTAGTATTGTCGTAGTCGAAATCGAAGGCTTCTGTAGAATCGACTAAAGAAAGTTTCTTTTCTGCTGCTTTGTAAGAGTCGAACATGTCCCAAACTGAGGCGAACGCGGAACTATTGGCATTCCGTGTCCTGGGAGCAACCGTGTGCCTCGTCTTGAGTATACACGCGGACGTCTGAGCTTCCGTCGAAACAGTTTTGCGATTTCGCCCCAGTCCGACGGTCAGGTAGTCGTATTCTTCATTGTCTTTTTCAACCGAATCACCTTCCTCGCTTCCTTTGGGCACTGTGATACTGGGCATACCGAATAGATCTACGGTTTCGGTTTCTTCCAAGAGTATTTTTATTTTTTCTGGGAAAATAAGTTCCGACGACATTTTCGGCAGATTACCAGCGGAAGCTTCCTCTAAATCTTCCTCCTCCGCGTTTCCTTCGTCGCAATGTAATCTGTTGTCCACACGTATGTTATCTAAGCTGATATTGACGGTCATTCGCTTCACAGCAGTTTTTGGAATTTTGGTTTCGCTCGCCCCTCCGCAAAATCTTTGAATTTGCGACGATATGCGAGTCAATCGGACGCTCGACTTTGATGTGCTTCCAGTCGTGGGCGCAACTTCTAATTCGAGATTTAACTTACGTCCTGCTTTATGATTTTCCCGACTCAATCGGATGGGTGTGACATTTTCATTTCTATAAGTCACTTCGACTCTCGGTTCGAGTAATTCTAAATCGTTAAAGAGCAAAACACTCTTTTGGACTCTCGACTTTAATATAGATCTCCTTTCGCTGATTTTGGACGACCTTTCGCTTTGGTTTATAACCGGATGGAACTGCGTCACTCGGCTCTGTGGATGAATTGATCCTTTAGAGACTTGTACTTCAATCATGTTCATACAAATTAGTAAATAAATACGTCAAAATATATGATAATAGTCAAAACATGACAATATTTACAAGTTGACTGATGTTTTATTGATTTGTTCAGTTCTGTTTCTCAATTCAAATAATTAATTTTACGTAGGTAAATATACATTTTCTGGGTAATAGTACATTTAATTTACTGGAGCATGCAGACTAAAGGTAGCGAGTACTGATGGATTATGAAAGTTACCTCTTAGCAACATTATAAAATGTTGCACGAGGTGAAGAGATCTGTGCGATTCTAGAGAATTGATAGAAAGCATGCCTAGGAGGAATCTAGAAGGATTCGAAAGTGTCATAATTGATGGGATAGTATCCGAATGTTCGAAGATACAGACAACGAAGAAATTATATATTATATATA
>JAPMAF010001342.1:0-11284 GCA_026537445.1 Silvatares holzenthali
AACCTGCTAGTCCTCTGTCTGGGAGAGAGCGTGCCGTGTCGCCCTACCAAAGATGGCAGCTGGAGGAATCAATGATCCCCGACTCTTGAGAACATCTCAATAGTAGTAACGGTAAAATAGACACAATATGCCAACCCTTCGTCTGTACTCCAACGATTGAAGATTGATTGTGATTGTTGGATCATCGACCAACCAGACTGCTCGTCAAGGAGGTGTTTTTTAGCGCCCGACCTGAGGTGACTACCGTATTTAATAACTGGACGCACCTGAGATTGTCAATCATGTTGATGGACGTCTCTAAGGATTCTTGCAGTTCCGTGGTCTTCCTCCAACATTGTCTTCGTTCATCTATAATTTGACAATCGATTAGTATAACCAGGCCGTTTCTGCCTTAACCGAGCAATACTTTCATCATCTTGTTTCTCAGAAGATCAAAACATGAAAAATGCATTTTAAAAAAATGTATGTTTACTCTGGACTGGAAAAGAGTAGTAGATCTTGTATCAATACCAACGTTCAATATTGTAAGCCACGTGAAATGGATTTATCCATGTTTCGTTCTCCTCCAACTGCTACAAAGCATTTTACATGTGCAATTGCACTGAATGCTACAAACCCAGACGGATGGTGGTGTCGTGGTGTCTCATGTGTGGTAAAAGATAAAAAAATGCATTTCTCTATAAATAGATACCTGAAAATGTAACTATTCGTGTGTGGATAAAGATCACAAACGAAATATGTCTTTGAATACTTAAATATCACGCTCCATTTGTGGCAATAAAGCATACCAGTCTGTGTGGCGATTTTGCAACAGTAATAATGGGCAGTACGTATGAATAATGTTCCAAAATAAAAATGTTAATTTATTCAACAAACTCCTCGTTATGAATCAGTAAAGTCGGCGTCATATTTAGATCGTAAATCTTTCGAGATAAAATCGTTAATTGTACAGTTGGTGCTTTAAAATATTCATTGAAGATTGTTCTCTCGGTGAAGACTGCCTCCTCTGCAGTATGCGCAGTTTAATTGTTTGATCACGTCTCTAAAGTGGGCACTACTCGCTCCCGTATTCAATCTTAGGTGTACTGTTAGCGCTGACCAGCTGGACTGGCGACTGCATGGGCGAAAATCTACATAAGAGAGCTATTCTTCATCCGCGATGTGTACCAGGTCAAGGAAGCACGATATTAATGATGACTATTTCACAAGAATGCGCAAAATGCAAATGCAGTTAGGAATAGTTAAGCTTAATGCGTTTGCAGTCTTGTAAATGTGTTTCAACTTCAGCTTTGATATTCGTATACAAATAACACTCCAGACACTTTAGAAATATTCTTATTAATTCACTGATTTTGCTATCAAAATGATTAAATTAATTTAAGTATATTTTAATTACGCAGTTTTATCAAGTAAATTTAATTGAATATTTGAACATTTGAAGTAAGTTTAATTGAATATTTTGTTTAAATTATAAATTAACTACATTTTTTCTTCAAATATTTTAAGATAAACTGAACTTTGTGGAATCATTTTGTATTGATCCAGACACATTTTTTAAGTCGTTTCTTGTTTATAGGTTCTCAAATAATTTAGGTTTGGATCGCATAATGCATAAGCAACAGCAGCGATTTGTATGGGTTTTACTTAATGCAAGTGCTGAAAAGATATTATTTAGCTATTAGTTTTATGACATTAACACCGTCAGCTCGTATGTGGACTTCAGCATGAGTATGCAATATATTCAGATTCATGTACGCAAGAATCAAAGTATTGAAGAAATTTAGAGTCAGACGGGAACAACACAGTATTAAAAGTAACACTCTGGTTTTGCAACATATTGGATAATCAATATTTCAAATACATATATAATTAGAGGTATTTACATGTTTATCTGTCCATGAGATATTAGACGCCCTTGTAGAATTTCTTCTAATGAAATATATAGAATTGTGGCTATGGTGTTACGGGCGTGCATTTTACGTGAATATTTAAAGCTTCATTGCAGCAAATATCAGTTTTTTGGGATATGAAAATCAAATGGAGAGAAGACGTTCGATCATTGAACATCTTGCGTGTGATTGACCCTGTTTGCTCTACGAAGTGAACCATGCTGTAGATGCTTTCTATGACGTGATTCCTCAGTAGCTCCAAAATTATATATAGAACGTGGTTGGGTGTTACGCGTGGACGCTTTTTTGAATCGCACATTAAGATCGAACTAGCGTTGTTCTCCATTGTATTGGATGCGATGTCAAAACAGTGATCTTTATTCTAAAGGATCGTGTGCTAACTGACGAGTTGAACCTTGCAATCGGGAACTAAATTAGCTCCATGCGCTCAATTTCAAATTATTTTAATATCGTAGTTCTTACACGGTGGTTACTTTTCTAGTAAAACATCCAAGCCTTTCGCAGAAAATCTTTCAGATGTATTCGTATATCTTAGACTGGATATGTTTATCAAAATTCGTATAATCTACCATCATTATTTTCCATACGTTCTAACATCTTCCAGTACCCAGTGTGTAAAACGCTGATCCATATTAATTGTATTAACAATCATATCTATGTGAAATCTAGACTCTGTATGTAAGTAGGTAAACACTCTTCAGTTTATTTCAATGTATTTCTCACAAAATCGTATTTAACTTGTCGTAATGTTAACGTCAATTCTCCTGTCACGCCTGTGACCGGAGTCCAGTTGTTGTGTGTATATTTTGACACCGATATGTTAATTCCAGTGATTTCCAACTACCGTCGCCCATCACCGGCCAGTCCAAGCGAGCGAATGGAGAACGTTAACTGCATCCAGAATCTGTACGGAAGTCATCCTACCTGTTCATTCGTTGACGTCACGTCCGCCATTCAATACATACATATGAAGATTATAATCATGCATACAAAATATCACGCCATTTCCTTATAGGGGTGGGCAGAGAGAATAGAGCGCCACTTGTCTCTCTTCTGACACATAATCCTTGCTTCCTCCACGTTCATGCGTCTCATATACGCCCGACGGTTGTTGTGGGTCCTAACATTGCCTCCGTTAAGAAGCTGAGAAACATGCTCCTGCCAAGTTTTTCTAAGCCTTCCACGCACTGCTTTGCTACTAGTATTCGCACTGTAGATCTGTATTACTATGCTTTCATTTGCCATTCGCTCAACATATCCAAACCATTTCTAACATCCAACATTCATGCTGTCTATGATTGTTACTTTTAATTGACATTCTCTGATATATTCATTTTTACGCGTCTTTCTGCACATTCTACGTAATGATCTTATTACCACTGCATTTATTCTGTATTCATCCTTCTTCTACCAAATCTACATTTCGCTACCATATACAAGGATGATTATATAAAGTTTCATTAACATTTCATTTTGTTTTTACTTCTTCTAAGCAATTAGATTCTTAGTACTTTTTCCACATCATAACCATTCTGTTTGTAATTACTTGATATCTATATATTGAAATCTCACTCAGAACAACCTGATCACGGGTCACATCTCATATGCGCTTTCACGCATTTATGCCACTTTATTTTTTGATAACCTCTTATTCTTCTATTTTCATTCATTTGCAGCACATGGTGCTCTGTCTAATTATTCAATAATAGGAGTCACTAGAACCATATATGAAAAGTCCGACATAACAAAGGGTGTAAGGGTAGCAGGTCCATGATGAGCATACAGTAACATGAGAAAGGATGGTATTAACTATGACAAATGCTTGATCGGTGTTACCAAGACTGCAACAGTATTGGTTCTGAAAAATAATCATGAATAGATTAGAGTGAAGAACATTCCGAATGATAGTGGTCCACTTAGTGTGGATGATAGTGATAACGATGATGATTAGGAGCTGCTTGAATAACTTCAATTATACACTATTTTCATATTTTGTCTACCCTTGCCATTCTCAGTATTCATCTATCTCCTAGCTTTCGTAAATTGCCTAAATATTTTTGGATCAATTAATAGTAATAGATTTCCAAACATACATAATAGACATATGTATATTACGTCGAGTTGTGGTAGTGTATCTCGAAATAAGAAAACTAATAATGCGTCTCAAAATAAGAAAATTAATCCTTTATTTATCTTTTACTACACATGATACATCATGACATCAACATACGTCTGGGTCTGTAACATACTGTACTATTGCACATGTAAATGCTGTGTAGCAATCGGAGAAGAGATTGAAAATCTGGTTATTTAGTTCTAGTCACGAAACATGGATAAATCCATTTCACGTGGTTTACAATATTGAACGGTGGTTGTGAATTTTTATATACATATTTTTATCACTCCGGCGGGATTCGAACCCGTGAACTCCAGCATTCCTCCAAAGCTTTAATCAAGCGTCTTTTAACCACTCGACCATACTATTACACACTTAACGCTAGGACCAATCATTCTTTTTACAGAGATGCCTACAACTGTACTTGTAATGGTAAAGTGAAGAAGATCTAGAAGATCCTGTTTGATATACCAACTTAACAACTGTCGGGCGTATATGACAAGGTCCATGGGCATGGAAGTGGTTTGATGGATGAAAGAATAGCAGAAGCACCTTTTTCATCTATTTGTCTAAATTCTGGAGTGCATTTTTTTCGCACGGCTCATGACTCATACATATTGGCAATAAGTTAATTTTTTTACAAGGAACACTTTATTTAGTGTTTGTGTACATACACAGCTATTTATTTAATAATTAATTACAATCCTATTAACTCAAAGATTTCCGTGTAAATGAGTAAACTGTACCGTTCTTTACGAGTTCGTTTAATTTATTGAAAATCGTGAAAATATTCCAATAAACAAGGTCGTTATCAAAAATGCGATTAGAACGATGTTATTATCATATTATATTTAACGCACGTTTCTAATTTTGATTAAGTTTTTTTTAAACAACTATCATAAGATTTAACAATTGGAATTGACAAAAATGACTTTCTTAGAAGTATCTACACTGATTTAAATGAAATGCAACTCGAAACTTTTAAGTTTTTATGTCATATTGTGACATTTGAGCACGATTTCAGTATCATTAATGGCAAATTTTTTTTTGTGATTTTTTCAGTCTTTCCTTAGATCCCCTGAAATCGTTGGATTTCTTAGAACCCCTGAAATGGCTTTATTAGGCAATCATTTCCCGTCATCCCTCCCTACGCTGCTCTACCCGAAGCGTCTCAACATTATTGCTTCTGATATGTTCTATGTATTCGATAATATTTTCAGAAAAATGAAGCACATGATGGAGACATATCAAGGAGAGTCTGTTTTAAATATGTAATTCTACAAGATTAGAGATTTGGGCATCCATTCTCTTCCTCTTGCTAAACCTCAAGTTCACGTTTTGCACCAAACAGAAATGTGAAGAACATGATCTATTTAATAAATGATTATTGGTATGAATGTAGAAGAGTTTTCTCTTGCCTTATTAAGTTCTTTCATCTTGCCTTATTCAACTTGGATATTGCACTCTTAGTCATACGAGGTCTTATGATAGTTAGGCTATATCTAATATTTAAAAAACATATAAATTTTTTTCTTGGTCTTTGATCGCATAATAAATATTTTTTTTATATATTATTCAATTTAATTCATTTTTCATAACTGATTCTCATTAATTTCTGTGATCACGTATAAGATGAAACTAGTAAGAATTAATTAAATATAATAATTATATGTGATGTGGTCAAAAACCAATAAAAAAAGTAACCGAAGGTAAAATGATACATAAATATATTTTTTAGTCAATCGTTTCCATGCATCTGCTTTTATGGATTTTATCATAGATTTAACATCATAGGTTTGACAGCTTCTTCAATAATTGGACCATCATGACTGCGGATAGTAATTTGTCTATGGACGACTTATGGTCTTTCGATATGCGTTTCGATCTTCCGTCCTTCCTAGTACTGTGTGGAATAAATAGTCGGTAGCGACTACCAAAATAGGTACATTTTTAGGATAGGTATGCTTCCAGCACTACATCTCTAATGGATTCATCCTTTTCCGTTAAGAAATACGTAGCATCTAATCGGCTCCATATATGAAAATTGAGATTTTTTACGTGATATTTCATTCCCAAAATTTTCGTTTGTACGCTATCGTTGACATCTCCGAACGAACTCAGATTTCCAGATTCCTAATGAGCCCCAAGCAGTTCGCTCAACATCCTAAATCCAATTAGGCTGTTTCATTACGATTCGGATAGATCCAAACACCGTGGAATGTGTGTTGTTTGCCAAACTCTATTAGTGAAGCAGTGGTCCCGGGCCGCCGGAGGTCAAGGAACTGCAGACACGTGACTGGTCCCGTTATACCGCGAACCAAACCGCACACTATACTATACTGTACTGAACACTCAACACCGAGCAATATTATGCTTCATAGTACGCGTGGTGTTGTAGGCAGTAGATTCTACGCTATTATAGATGTGGTACTGGGCGCTGTGATGATGCACACTACTACAGATGCGGTAGGGCCACTATTATGTCTATTATTGCATGCACCGTGTGCCCGACGCCACACACACGCGTATCGCCTGCCCTAATGGCACTAAACTCCACAAGACGTTCACGTCATCGAGTATCGCGTCGTAGGAATGTTTTATTACTAATAATATTAGATTTGGTTGCATTCGCCAATACAGAGATCGTTGAACTGGGGAATATATATTTGTCATAATTAACACCGTTGCTAGCTCTATTGATTTATCTATTACTTTTTAATTTAGCTGATTTATATGGTAATATTTTGTGCTACAAAATCCTCTTTACAATGTTACATAATAACAAAATAGATTTGTCATAATCGGGACATCCTGAATAAACCACTTTGTAATCAGTCCATATTCGCGACTTCACAACTGATTCATAATTGAATCATGAATCATTGGAATTAGAATACAATAAATAAACATGTATCAATAGGCTGCGACTCAAAACGAGAAAGGATTTTATTTTCGTTGTTGTAGATTTATATGCGGAAAAAATAAACGTCCAAATATCCGAGCATCAAATGTTTCAAAGTGGCAATAGGCTGCAAGCCTTTTGAGGTGACTTTCTCACGAAAACGGCTCTATAACTGTTATAATCTGTGTTGATAATAATAACAGCATCATTTGATTTCTCTTAAATAAGATTTACATGTCAACGTATACACCCTATAATAAAGTAAGTTTCAGGTAACTACTGAACAATTATTACTAAGATAATCTATAGAAAAACGTGAACATTAAAGTTCCCAAGATGAAGACTAGAAGAATACCCAGAGGGTATTCGTGTCGTGTTGTCACAATTTTTTTGCCAATGTTTCGGACCACATTGCAACGTTCATCTTCATTGCGAGTCTGTGTGAATAGTCAGCTTCAAACAGACTCACCCTGAAGATGGACGCTGGAATATGGCCCGGAATGTTAGCAAACAAAATGTCACAACACGGCATGAATACCCAAAAGTCTTTGACTTGAGAATCTTTTGGTCGTGAAACATACTATAATATTTAAGATAAAATTTAAAAAAAATCAAATTTGAATAAACCTCGATTTTTTGAAAAAATATAAAAATTGTGATTCGATCGTGATTCCATGCATATTATTATGAGAAATATGTATAAAACAACACATCTGAAAAATATCCTCTATGAAATTTTCCATCACGATTTTACATAATCGTGCCTGGATTTCAGTGGAACGTTGCCCATTCTCCTCCTTCAAGGCATGTAAACCTTAGAAAAGGAGCCTTTTAATTAAAAAAAAAAAAACAATTTATGACGTTTAAAAGCGCTACGCTCTTGGCGGTTAATTCTGGTCACTCAATCAGAAAAATAAAACGACTAGGAAATATCTCGAGTAACAAAATCATAGTTTCACGTGATATGTAGCAATTGGCACCATCGTGTTAAAACCACATGTCTTTTAGATATATACCATACAAAATGTATCTAAATTAGATACAAAGTTATTGGTTATCACGCCGCGATACCGTTCGTCATTAGCTGTTTAGGTATTCCTGGCAGTATTTTCGAAGAAAAATGATCCACACCAATGACCTAGTCGATTTTAAATCTGACAATCTGACCAGGTGAACTAACACCAACGTAAACGTTCCAATGCACTGTACAGGTTACGAAAAACCACAGCGATTGGACAATCTTTTTAAAAGTATCTGCATAGGAGTTCCACCTGGTGGATCCATTACATTCGGGGATGCCATGTATAGAGTTAATGTCAGAATAAAGAGTAGACACGAATCTCGAAGAGACCCAAGTTATAATGGGAGGGAAACACAGAAGCTGGCAAGTTGTTCCATAGTCAAGCAGAGTCACACAGAAAAGATTTAGACAGCCTGTTAGTTCTCGTTTGACAGTAGTTCTCAATCTAAGTATCTTAGAAGATCTGAGAGTTCCAAATGATTCTCTTATTATGTTCTCAATTAACCACTTATCCACTTCACTAAGTGAAAAAACCCTTGTATTAAGTGACCCATATCCTATAAAAATTGAATCTGTTTAAACAATACAAATATAATAAAATAAAATTGTGTACATAAAATAAGCAAAAGAAATAGAAGATTATAACAATTGAGCACATAAAATGAGCAAAAGAAATATAAGTACACAAATTGGTGTAAAATTTAAGCAATGAAACAAGCAATTAAAATATAGATATTATAGATACGAGTAAAAATTGAAACTACACCAGGCATAAAGAAAAGTTAGGTTTGACTTCCTCGTTTACTGAAACTGTTAATATGTATTAAACAAGTGCTTAACTTGAATACCAGCAGTTATTGTTCGAGCCCCAAATGAGTATGTTGGGTAAGAATTTGGTCCCTACGAACTCGCGCTGTTGTACTGCGGTTATGTTCTAACCTCCATTGTTGACATTGCATGAGGTTTTGTCTTAGAACTTTGCCGACTTAAATACACCGCATCTAATACTTGTATGTGCACAGAACAACCCGCATAGAGCATTGAACATTGAGCATTGTGTGCCACCTGAATGTATTGAACTTGTATAGGGTGATCCTATCAAGATTTCAAAGTTTGATACATATACATTTTTACCGCAAAACTTGCGATTTTTTAAACAAAGTATGCGATTTCTGAAATATTGTAAACATAAATGATTTATTATATAAAATTACTTTATTTTTATTTGCATCATTGTAATTGTAAAGACTTAAACACAAAAGTGTTATGGTATGTTATTTATAAAAATATTTTAACTACACGTTATTTCGCCATAGTCTCAATTTTTTAACTAAAATTAATAACAGTAAGTCAGTATCATATATGTCTCATCTAAATAAAATAATGTGCTATATGCCCGATGAACGTTGGGGAACAGTATGAGTTTTGAAAGGAATATTCAACCATATCAATGAGCCAAATGCGAATGTTGTAAAAAGTTTTATGGAGGAAGTTTACGTTAATAGAAAACACAAGAGCTTCGTATCTGGTACAAAACGGAAACCCGAAAATATTACTGTAGTTCTTAGTCATTATTTATCTCAGTAAATGAATATCAACCACACTATCCTAAGAAGAAATCTTGATGAAGACGAAGAGTTATAAAGTTAACTTTCTGTTAATATTTTGAGAGCAAACATGTTGGCAATGGTTAATTAACCTGTAGTCCGAATATTATAATAGATGACCCATCATGATGTGCAATTTATAGCAGCCCTTAAAAACAAAATCGTCTCACTGGCTGCATAAACAACTTAAAATAACTAGTTCAGATATAACCAGACATAAATAAGGTAATTGTAATGTTCTCTAAAAATATTTTCTGACTATGTGAATCTTCTGACAATAAATTTGATAAAAATGCATGAAATTTTTCTGACTTGTAAAGTTTTACCGGTTATTCTAAAATGATTAGATCAATATATTCAGTCATAAGTAATATATTTTTTGATTCCCCATAAATAAACATCAATGACAATTGACTGCAGCTTGTAAAATATGAAACATACTTGATTTAATTTGTTCGCAATCTGAAACCATTATTTCATCTATTCTAAGATTGTTCTATTTGATCTTTAATTATGAGTTGTCTTTAATTGTTTTCTTGACAGTGCACTATTATTTTTGATACTTTCTAATGGTATTATGTTAGTTTATACTATGGCAACAAATGCTCCGTTTTGAGATTGAAAGAGTACCGAGGACTGCCGAATAATATTTTTTTTTAAAACATTACAATCAAATTTAGTAACAATGACTCCTGTCGAATTTGAAAGAAGCAAAATAAATGTTTAGTACGAATTTATAATTTTAATGAATTCATTTAACATTCTCTTATATTATCTAAGTAAATTATAAAAGAACACTACTTAAAAACTCAATTAAATAATATATTGTTATTCCTTAATTGAAACTTCACTAAAGCTAGCAGCATAGGAAAATGGAATAACGCCAATTAAAAGATGTTTTTATCAGCAATAGAAATTTTTAAAACGAGATATATGTTAGAACAATGGTAGAAAGAGGACTAATAAGCATACTATTTACAATAAATATACTGTTAGTTTTAATATAAAGTCGTAATTAATATGACTACAGCACCATACATATTATTTCAACTGTACAAAGAACAAATAGCACTCGTGGGATGAGTTGGCTATTCAATATTTAAATCAATATTCCCAAGTTACTTTCTTATTAACTTTGAGTTAGCAGTAACATTAATGATCACTTTAAAAAAGCTCTAAAGCTCCAGTACCATGTACCGGTTGGATTATTATTCTGAATCAATTCAAAAGCTATCGCCCCGTGGACTGTTACGATAAAAAATACTTTATTCATGACTTGCTCTTACGTTTTCAATGAGAGCATATCTTCGTGGCTTTTAATTGGAAGTCATTGTGATTTTTTGTACGTACCGAATCAAAATCGGAGTCAATTATTAATTAATGTTTGTAATTCGCTTTATCCGTTTCCGGAGATAAGGAAAACTTTTATTTTAATGCGTTCAATGGATAACAGCCGAAAAATTTTCGCAGAATACTTTATCAAAGTAAATTTATAAATTAAGTAAAAATAGTGTAGTTTCATACATTTCCAAAAAAATAGCTGCTTTATTACTTTAACTCGTTTTTGTAAGAGAATAATGTTTACAACAACCAATGAGACTGAAATTTTATTTTTCTCAAGAGTTTTCATCTTTAATTCTTCCAACATTTAGTTTTCATTTAGCAAGCTTTTTCTTGAACTCTTTACCCTACTAGGGATCTAACTTTTTATGTATACTTATGTGTATA